>LPNX011181032.1:0-45531 GCA_001517045.1 Pseudotsuga menziesii | reverse complement strand
GACCCAAAGTTTGTAGAAGGGGTATGTCCTATTGCAGTAAGGAGGACCCCTAGTTTGTTTTAAAAAGAGGTTCACGAGGACAGAATGATAGATGTTCATGAAAATTAAGATGATAGGTTTATAAAACAACCTTACCTCTTAGAAAAATACTCTGTGAAGAGGGAGTCTCTTGAGATCTAATAGAATTGTATGGAAACAATTTTGTTGTTGCGGATTGTAATCCTTTAATAAAATAAATGTCACAGGATGTGATAGTTTGGTGGATGTAGCCCATGGAATTGGGTGAACCACGTACATTGGTGTCCCTCTTGTATGTGGATAATTGTTGCATTTTTCTTTGTCTTGTTTCGTGAGCTGTTGATGTATGGTACCTGTTATTATCTTGGTTCTTCCTTATATAATTATGTGTATGATAATGACAAGGTAAATTGTTTAAGTGATGCCCTATGTTTGTTTTAAATTACAGAAGATTGGTTATATAATGGTTAGAATGTAGATGCTATTTAATAAGAAATGAAGTTACTGATTAAGGGTTGGAATTGTTTGACTGTAATTACATTTGACTTATGCTTAATCAAGACAGCAAGCTCCTCGAAATGTCCAACACCCTTTAGTGATGGTTTTGCAATGAGTTTGAGTTTTACAATACCAAGAGTACAAGTGGTGTTCAAAGGGAATTTATTGACTTTGTTTTGGGTTATATTACACTTTCAGAAATAATATCTTTGCTTAAGGGGATGATAGCTTATGACTAATGATCGATGACTAACAATTATTGTAATCACTTAAGAGACTCATATGTTATTTAAGAACCCACACATCATGGTACGATGAAATGCGGTTAAACAAATTGGGCATGTTCAAAATCATGGTTTGAAGCTGCAATATAAGTGTTCCTCCTTTTGGATAGAAACCGTGTTCATGAAAAAAGCCAGAATGCTTTGCAAGTATTATGTCTAGATCACAAAATTGGGTTATGGATTATGATTAGCATTGATAGTACAAATGAAGGTATTTTATGTCGTAGTTACAAGGTAAAGTTCCCATATGGAAGCTATAATCTAGAGGAATGATAGAAAGACGGTAATGCATTACAGGTTGTTCCTTAGATCATGGTAGGTATAAAAAGGTGTGTCAAAAATAAGTTAACAAGGTGATAATTATAATTGGATAAAGACATGAATTCTGGGGAACATTGGTATAAATCTCCTTTAGATAAAGACAAATAAGAAATGAAAATCAAAGAGTATGGTAATTCTTTTAAGACTTGTGGTCTGTTACACTAGTAATTTGCATGTAACTTGCATGTACTTGTTTTCTGATAAGGTGGATGAATATGGATGGTCGAATGTTTGATTTTAATGCATGTGGTTTAGACTTTATCACTTTGTTTGAGCGTGTTTTCATTGAAAGGCCACATAAATATTTGACAGTAACACGATTGACTATCTTTGTAGTAACAAAGAAAAGAATGTCTTACCCCTTGTTCGCACATAATGGAAGTTGAGGTGCAAGGGGTACGTTACAAATTTCTTTACCTAGCACAGTTGCATGGGTGGATGTTTGCAGAAAAAGAGAACCTAAGTTCAATGGAAATTTGGTCCAAGCCTTTCTTTTGGACTGTGCAAGTTTGGTAAAAACCCCATCAATCATAGTCTTATAGGACACTTCTTGTAACACCATTCGATCTAGAACTATCCTAGGCAGCAGATGAACTGTATTGATGCCCCAAATTTGAATATAGGACAAATACTCTTTGACATACCAATCACCGTGTAAAGTAATCAATGCTCAGGATCTCTTAGAAAATGGTGGATCACCTGCCTTGAATATCTTATGGTACATTGACCCAATAATCAGGTCACAAATCTCATAGACTAGAGGAACGAAGTTGTCCTCCCACATCTATGAACAATAAATGTGTACCGGTGGTGAATTTGTATTCTAGTTCCAACCCAAGGCCAGAAAAGCAGAAGTTGCGCAAAACAAATCGATTACATAAATTGACATATAAAATGATGGCTTCCTTGTGGCTGGGGTCTTCTGGTATTTCTCAATTTCTTCCTTCAGATTCACAGACAAAATATGTTCCAAATTAAAGGATTCACCTGTAAGAAGAATATGGTGGCAATAGAGGAAATTTGAGGTTTAAAATGGGCCTCCTAAGGAAAATAATAAAATAATAGTTAAAATAATAAAAGAATAGTTATTAATTTTGGAGGAAGAATGAAAAAAACTACTTTTTTGTTCGTATTTTCGACATATCTCCATATGTTTTTACTCAAATTCTGAGCGGGAGAGCTTGTTTGATGCGGAATTTAATTCCACATCCAACGAGTACCCACACTGCATACTTTTAATTCTAAGTATAATTAATATATATATATATATAAAATTGAAGATACAATATAGCTATTATTCTAAGTATAATATATATATATATATTAATTTTTATATTATTAAATAAATTGAAGAAAGATATTTGTAAATAATAGAGATGTCTGATATATCTTTTTTTATAATATTTATTTTAAAAAATTATTTATTATTTAAAGAAAAAATCAATTAATAAATAAAAATAAAATTATTTATGAAGATTTTTATGTTATATATCTTAACATTTCTAAATACATAATTTTCATATAATCATTGTACTATGTTACTTAGAAAAATTCATCACAATATCCATAATATCTATCTACAAAATTAGAAACAATTTAAAGAATCTAAAAAAACTTTTAATTAATTTTGCATAATTCATATTTTTACATGCCTTCTAGAAGGATGGGAGAAACATTCCTTCAAGCTCAACTGTTTTCTCAATGGAATCTTTCATGAAAAACTTGGAAAATTGGACTCTTAAACACCTAAAAAAGGCAAAGTATATCATCTAGTCAAGTTATGAAGTAGCAGTGAGAATGTTTTTTTGGAAGAGTTTTAGTGCAGAGTTAAAATATTGCAATTGCAAATAGGTGAAAAAATACTAAGCAATTTTTTTTGCTGAAAAATATGTAAACTACTAAGAGAATGCATAATGTAAAAAACACAAATTATATGCTCAATTAATTGCAATTAAGAACTAAAAATTACTATTTTTTCAATATAAAAAACTAAAAATAAACACCTTACACTTTCCAATAGAAATTTCATATTTCCATTACTCTTTTATAAAAAGAAATGCATCTTAAAAATTTCCAAACACATCATTTTTTATGCCATCATTATTCTCGTTACTCTCTGATATAAACTATTCAAAATTCAAATAAACCAGCTTACGTTTCTCCATTTGGCTAAATATTGAAACATTTAATTTTTATTTGGCATTATTCTCGTGACCCTCGTATGGAAACTATTCAAAGCCCAAATCACCCACACAGCCATTTCATGTCAATTTCGATATTTGAAAAGGTCACGACACGAAATAATGAAAATCGTGTCCATTTTCTGTCTGTCACTTATACGATGGTTCCATATTGTCTTTTTCATTACTTCTTGCATGTGTTCCTTGCTGTTTTGGTGCGGTCCATTCCCTGCATTACTTCAAGGTATGGCCGGTTGATTTTCATTATTGTTTTTTCAAGACTGCCTTGTCCATTGTTTGGTCGGTTGATCTGATTATTGGCCTTTTTTTCTTATAGATTGCCTTGTCTTTTAGCAATCTCCATACCTTTTTTTTAATTAGAGAAGTGCTTTAGAGATTCTCCACAAAGCCGAGATACGAAGGCCCACAGATCTACTACCCTTTCACAGCCCAGCCAAGTTACAGTTAGTTCAACTTCACTGCACTTGCTCGATCACAGCCCAGCCAAATTACAATTAATACAATTATACTGTATGACCAAATTATTATCATATTCACCTGCATGTTGACTTATGTTTCTCACTTTGAAATAACAGGTAACGCACATCAAATTATAAAAATAACATTGAAAGTATGAAGTGACAGAATTCTGCCTACCATGAGGTAGTGGGCCAGATTTCCCACAAGAAAGGATCAGTTTTCTATTCGGTATCAACAACTTTGAGTGATATATTAATGATAAACTTACAACGAAGGATTCACGTGGACAACAAAGCCTCTAACGCAGTTGGATCTTGGAGAATAACTTCTTTGCAAAAGCACAATCGAATGCATTTCACAGCGTTAGCTAAGTTGACTTTGAAATGTAAGTGAGAAAGATGAACAACACGCTTTATTCATGTTAGCGAAATCGGCCAGGAACATTAATATAAGACTTCTTTGAACTTTTGTTCTTTGTATGCAAATATGCAAATAACTGGTCATGTTTTATCTTTTATTGAGTTATAAAATAAACTAAATAATTGGTTTCTTCGATAGACTTGGTTTCAAAAAAAGTTAACCATCATTATCAAAATCATATAACGCCTATCTTAATGGTTTATGACTATTTATTTTGAATTTGGAATAATGTTTATAAAACAAATTTTAATTAGATTTTCTTTTTTTTAATCTAAATGTATCAATGTTAATTTGGAGTTTATATATGGTATAAAAACAAATTTTAAGTGTATATTTGCTAAGATTCTTTTTTTTGGTCTATTTCAATTTGTAAATGTATCAACATAGATCAATCTTAATTTCGAATCTATATATGGTATCCCGAACTTATTGATACATAGGATTAATAGAAAAGAGTTGGAAAAGAATTTTTATATCTTCTTTTTCATAGATGCCATTTGTCACCCTTTTTTAATAATGACATGTATCAAACATATATTTATAAACATTTTTTTATTTTTAAATTACAATTTACAAATAATTAATCTACATAAACATAATATAATTCATAATATATTTCAAATCCTCAAACCTCTCTGCTACTTTTATAAGAGTACAGTAATTAAATATATAAGGTAAATATAAATGTGCAACTTTCTTTTCAGGAAATTAACATTATAAATAATGTTATTTATTTTCAATTATGAATTTCATCAACAAACTTAAAAAACTAAGACTTAATTCCATAAAAAAAAAAATCATAAAAAAACAAAATAATGAATCTTCTCTGTAATGTCAACACCTAAATAAAGATTAATTATGTTGTTACTCTAAATATTTTAAGCAATATCCTAAAGTTAAGTTAGTTATAAAGGGGCTACTCGCTCCAGGCTATTTATGAACTTCTATGACTCGTCTATTACCGTGAAGTCTAGTAGTCATGATAATCCTAAGTAATTATTATAACTACTAGTAGAATATTTGTAAATTAAAAACAAATTTTTGAAAAACGATTATGAAAAGAAGTTATAAAAATAAGTGTTTTTGTAGAATATATATAATGATTATAACTACTAGTAGAATATTTGTAAATTAAAAACAGATTTTTGAAAAACGATTATGAAAAGAAATTATAAAAATAAATGTTTTTGTAGAATATATATAAAGCATTATATAGTAATTTGGTTGTATGTATACTCCAAAGTTTGTGTATGATGATTATATAATTAAAAACAGACTTTTGAAAAACGATTATGAAAAGAAATTATAAAAATAAGTGTTTTTTTAGAAAGCATTATATACTAATTTGGTTGTGTGTATACCTTAGACTCCAAAGTTTGTGTATGATGGTTATATAATTAAATATTTTATTGTGAGAAAGCATAAGTGCAATTTCATTCAGTTAGGGTTAGAGATAAAGTTGTTTTGTTTGGGTTACGTAGGCTGTTGTCTCTTTATTGGTGCTTGTTCTTCGTTGATGAAAAGACGGGCTTTGGACGCCGAGTGGAGGAAGGAGTAGACAGGTATCCATACTCCTCGGTATAATCTCTAGTTTTCTTTCCGAATTATAGAGAGGTTAGAAACCTGAAGTTTGAAACGAAATTATAGGGCAGGGCAGTCCTCTTTGAGAGGGAACCCAGCGCTGAAACTCAGCACTAGTAATCTTCAGTGGGAGAGGAGCGATCTTGGGGAATATATATCCTATAATGGTAAAAGCTCCTCGGAACCACTGTAGAATGAACCCTAAGAATGAACTCGTAAGAGAGACACGTCCAACATCTAAGAGTTTGATGTCTTCTTCAAAGGCAGTTTTTGTTTTTGAGAAATGGGGTCGAGATTATCAGCAAGTTCTGTGCATGAGAGTGTTTGGTAGGTACTCCTTTATTTGCATTAAAATCTGCAATTTATATGGCTACTCTTTATTTAGATGGTTTTGGTTTTGGTTATGGGAACAACCGCCAGAGGAATTAGGTTGAGATTATTTGAGATAAACTGTCACACAATATTGCAACTCAGTCACAATATTATATAACCCAATAATATTAAATAAGACTAGTGTGTAAAAGCTTGGATTCTTTTTTGTATTTCGCTAAACACTAAATGTAAACTTGTATTAAACAATAAAGTATGGATTTATATTTCTTGTGAAAAGAATTTACAGGTGTACTTTTACAAAGCTTAATCTCTCAACACTTTCACAAAACACAGAAGCTTGAGCTTCAAACTCTTCACAGAGTTTTTCTTGTTCTTCTCAGCACTTTTCTTCTCTGTATTTTTGTCTATCTCTCCGTGTTCTGCTTGTGCATGTCTTTAGATTTACAATCTTCTTCTTCATATATAAAACTTCTATTGACTAAAATTTCCCTGTGAAGCTATCGACTTAACATTAAAAATTGTAATAACTATCTACCTAGAAACTTAGCTTCATAAGTTTAATTCCGCTGGCTTATATGCGAGAGACCTGAACTCTTCATCATGTCGCACTGTCTGAAAAAAACTGACCTGCTACAAACTCTAACAGAGCCGACTGATGTGCTATTCAGATTAGTATGTAATTAATATTTCCAACACTACCCCTTAATTATGAGCACATCAAAATTTTAAAACAAAATATTAGAAAATGTTTCAGAGGTGAAACTTGCTCTGTTCATGACAGAGTTCATTGAGCAGAACTTGTCATTCCTAAATAAATTCGGAGATAATGGAATGCATCCCTTACAAATGGTTTTGTAAAGATGTCTGGAAGTTGATCTTCACACCTCTAAAATTTTAAACAAATTTCTTTGTTGTTCACCAATTCTCTTATGAAATGATACCTTGTATCGATGTGTTTAGTTTTCTTGTGAAACACATGATTCTTTGATAATGCAATGATTGAGTTATTGTCATAGAAAATGGTTGTTGGTTCTTGCTGGTTCTGTGACAGGTCTTTTAACATTTTCCGCATCCAAACAGTTTGACCGGCAGCGCTTGTAACTGCGACATACTCTACTTCTGCCGAAGATAGAGTTACTATGGATTGTTTCTTCGAATCCCATAGCACAATACCTGTACCAAAATGAAATTGGTACCTAGATGTTCTTTTCCTATCATCTGTGCTTCCTCCATTGTCACTATTAGTGTATCCGATGAGTTTAAAATTTTCTGAGTTTGAATACATTATGCCAAGATCCTTTGTGCCACTTACATACCTTAGAATTCTTTTACCTGCTTGCCAATGAGAGTCTTTTGGTGACTCCATGAATCTTGAGATTAGACTTACTAGATACACGATGTATGGTCTTGTTGTTGTTAAATACATACGGTTTCCAACAAGCCTTTTAAACAACGAAGGATCTATAGTTGATCCATCATCATCTTTGCTCAATTTTAAACCTGTTATTATTGGTGTTGGGGCTGACTTGCAATTAAACATATTGAATATTTTTAAAACTGTATTTGCATACTTTGACCGTGATATAAAAATACTACTTTCAGACTCCTCAACTTTAATGCCCAGAAAAAACATCATGAGCCCTAAATTAGTCATTTCAAATTCACTTTTCATCACTGTTCTAAATTCTTTTATCCCAAAATCACTAGTAAATATTAAATCATCTACATACAAGAATAAAATTAACATGTTACCTTTCTCATCCACTTTGGTGTACATCGTTGGTTCACTTTCACTTTTTGTGAAACCCATTCTCAGAGAGATAGGAATTAATATGACTATACCAAGCTCTCAGATCTTGCTTTAAACCATAGAGTGCCTTTCTCAGCTTGTACACTTTGTGCTCTTATCTTGGAACTGCATAGCCTTGTGGTTGTTCCACATATACTTCTTCATGTAGATAGCCATTCAAAAATTCCGATTTAACACCCATTTGATAAACATGCCATTTGTTTTGAGTAGTAATGACAAAAAATATTCTGATTATATCCATGCGTGCAACTGGTGTGAAGGTTTCATTGATACCTATGCCGGGATGTTGTGTGAACCCTCTTGCGATAATTCTTTCCTTCTGCTTCTGCACATTTCCATCAACATCTTGCTTGGTTTTGTAAATCCATTTGATGTCGATTACATATTTATCTCTTGGTACATCAACCAGTTCCCATGTCTAGTTTTTGTCAATGCATTCTATTTATTCATCCATGGCTTGTTCCCATAATTCATCTTTGACAGCTTCCTCAAATGTTATTGGATAATCTATTTGAGAAAATAATGCAAAGAGAGAAAAGGAGCTTGGTGTACCAAATTCATATATTTCATGTAGACTTCTCGCCTTCAATGAATCTATTGATGTTGAACTTCTTGATGGAGTCTATTGTCCTCTTGGTGTGCTTGTCATTGTAGCTTGATATGTGACTTCTGTTGATGTATCTTGTGCTGAACCATGTCATGGTGTCATGGGAGTCGAAGGTTCTACGACCGATTGAATTGCATGTGGTATTTGAACCACTTCCTCTATCATGTCATCATGCTCGACATTTAACACAATCTTGACATTCTTCTTGATGGTTCCATCCCATGATTCATTTTCGACGGATTGAACACCACAGCTTATGATTGCTTTGCTTGTGACAGGGTCATACAACTTGTATGTTTTGGTGTCTTTAGAGTAGCCAACAAAAATACATTTCTATCCCTTGTTGTCTAATTTCTTTCTCAGCTCATTTGGCACATGAGCATTTGCGACATAACAAAAAAAATTTAAATGAAAAACACTATGATTCATACCTGTGCATGCTTCTTGAGGAGCCTTGTACTTCACACTCTTTCTTGGAAATCGGTTCATAATGTATACAGCAGTTGCGATTGCTTCAACCCAATATTCATTTGGAAATTGCTTGGCTTCCATCATGTTGTTCGCCATATCCATAATGGTTATGTTCTTCCTCTCTGTGACATCGTTCTGCGGAGGTGTATACCGTGTAGTGAATTGCTTTTGTGTGCCATGGGTTTTCTAAAAAATTAGAAATTCATTTGAAACATATTCACTACCTTTGTCCGTCCTTAGGATTTTGATGCGGTGACTACTCCGGTTCTCCATGAGTGCTTTGAAATGATGAAAAAAACTAAATAAATCAGATTTATGTTTCAAAAAATATACCCATGTTTTTCTTGAGTATTCATTAATAAATGTAAGAAAATAATTGCAGCCACCAATGGATGATATCTGCATTGGACCACAAATATCAAAGTGCATGATCTCAAGTGGTGTGCATGCTTTGTATGATTTTCCAACTAGAAAATTTTCTCCATGTTGCTTGCCAAAAATGTAGCCTTCACAAACTTTGTCGGTTTGTCGATCAATGAAAATCCTTTCACCATATTCTTTGTGTGTAATATCTCCAACCCACCAAAATTTAGATGTCCAAATCTAAAATGCCATAGTCAAGAATCATCCTGAACTTCTGTTTGAAATACAACTTGAAAATCAGCGCTGCCATTTTCTTTCTTGTCGCACTGTACGACTTCTTCTCTTCTTTCTTCCTTGAATGCAACTCTTTTATTTTCTATAACTATCTTTAATGGAAACAATTGATTGCTTGTCATTGACACTTTCACTATCACCTGGTTGCTTGGACCTATGTCTTTAATCACAGAGTGATTGCCCTCCATGTAGACTCTGTAACCTTTTTGTATTAGTTTCCCAATACTCAACAAATTATGTTTCAGACCTTCAACATGATAAAAATTAGGCATATATTTATGATCCCCCTGTTTGTTTAGAATACCGACAATATGTTTTCCCAAAATAATGACTTGGACATTATTTCCAAGTGTAACATTAGTTTGAATTGAATTACCTAGACTAGAATTTTTTTTTTATATTACTAGTCATATGATTGTTGTAGCTTGAATCTAAATACCATATGTCACATGGACTTTCTGGGACAATATTGCATTCAAGTGGGGATGTGCATGCCATCAAAATTTCGCTCGACAAAGTGCTGGTGTTCATTGACTAGTTCTGGCTTTGCTTTTCGTGGTCATATTGATTCTTCCTACATTCATATGCATAATGAACAAATTTATTACAATAATAACATTGAATTTTTTATTTATCAAACCTGTGACCACTTGGATGACTTGGGTTCTGATTCTGTCCTTTATGAGCAACATCTGTGGGACTATTTTCACATCCTCATTTTGAGAACTTTCTTCCTCTTCCTCTAGAATTGTTCCCCCCTGCGTCTACCATGACTTATGGATGACTGTGCTGCAAATGCACCTTCCAATGCTGTGTTTGTTCTGCTGATTTTGTGTTCATGATTGATGAGTGAATCTTCCAGCTCATCAATGGTGAACATCGACATATCTTTGCTTTCTTCCAAGGTCACAACCAAAGATTCAAATCTTGGGGGAAGACATTTGTGAAATTTTTCAACAAGCCTTTGGTATTCTATGGTTTCTCCATGTTATTTCAGTTAATTTATCAAACCAACAGCTCTAGTGTAGAATGAGTCTACTGACTCTGTGTCTTTCATTGAAAGAGATTCAAAATATCTTCTCAGAATCTACAATTTGGAAGTCTTTACCTTATGCAAGACATGATATGTGGTCTCCAATGTGTGCCATGGTTTCTTAGCAGTATTTGTTGCTTCTACTCTCGGGAGTATGCTTTCATGCATGGCTTGGTGTATGTATAAGAAATCTTTTCTATATTTCTTCCTCTATTCCTTCAGGGCATATTTATTTTCCTGTGTGAGATTGTTATATGATTCTTGATCTACTGGTTCTGCATAATTATTATGAACAATATCCCAAACATATTGACCTCTAAACAAATCCTTCATTGTTAGAGACCAATACTCATACTTCTTTCCTGTAAAAAATGGAGTTTGCAAACTCGACATATTTGAACTGGAAGTAGAAGCCATTTTTAATTTATCTTAGAAAATTACTTTTTCCCTTTTTAAGAGAATATTTCTTTACTAAACCTGCTCCGATACCATATCTCGGGAACGTCGGCTGCTACAATTAACTTGATTTACCACGCAAGACAACCTTTTTGTTTTCCCTTTTAACCTTTGTGAAAAGTCTTGCGACTAAATATACCCGCGACAGAGTTACTGCGATGGAATTTTCACCGTACTCACTTTTACCTCAATAGAATTACTTGGATTCGACCAAATTTTATTGTGACATGAATTAGGTTGAGACCAAATCCTATGTGACCAACTTTATAATTCCTTGTAATATCCTGAATTTTGGACCTACCATTTATAGGCATGAGCCTATTGAGCATGATAATTATATTCATGTTTTATTTTTATATTGGGTCAAATACCCTATTGCATATGAACATGATGATTTGTTTTGTAGATTGGGCATAAGCCAATTGTTGATGATATATATGTATATATATGTTTTGTGTTGGACATGGACCCTAAAGCACATGATTAATGAAATGTTTGTGTTGGGCGTGGACCTTGAAGCACATGATTGATGAGATGCTTTGTGTTGAGGGAGAGGCTTTGGAGCACATGAGTACTTACATTTTTGTTGAGCATAAAGCTCTGGAAGACATGAAAATATAATTGGAAATGTTGGGAATAAGCTCTGGAGCATTCCATCTTGATGTTGAGCATAAGCTCTGGAGCATCGGATCTTTGGCCATTGTATCCCTAGGTGTATCGTACAAGTACATCCTAGCATTTAGTGTTGAGTGAGAGCTCTGGAATTGCACTATGTTTGTAACTCCCTATTATAAGTGTTGAGTATAGGCTCTGGTAAGTGCTAGGGGTTACTGAAAAGAATTTAATAGCTTCCGAGTGAAAATGACTCGAGAAAAATATTGATCTCATCATACTTATTTATAAGTAATTAAATGAAATTTCAATTTTTTGTATTCTTATCAAGTACTGAAGAGATACCACGTTATACGAGGGAAATCCAACATGCAAGGATGTTTAGAGTTTCCTAGCATAGTAGACCTAAGCCATCTATCTACTTGACCTTCATAAAGAAGTGTTGTTAAGTCTAGGGATCGTGATACATGATGCCCGTAGACAAATGCTAACAAGTATTTTAATATTATGTATTTTATACATAGTATGTATAAAGAATTTATTATGAATAATTATATAATTGAATAAAGAAAGAAGAGAAGCTCGACCAATTATAATTTATTATTAAAATATTAATAAATAGTGAAATAACTATGAAAGACTAACTAGGAACTAGTTAAAAGTTCCTAGTTTAAGAATTGAAAATTACCCCAGTAAATTAAAAAGGGTTCGATCAAGAAATCAAGGATTTATTGATTTAAGTACCCCTTTGAATGAAAAGTCTTCCTATAAAGACTCAAGCCAAGCAAAGGCTTTGGGGTTCTCATTTTTCTTTTGGAGAATTATTATTCTGTCTATTTTTTGGTTCTCAAGTGTTTTCTTGGAGAACTTTCTCCTGGAAGGAAAAGAGGACTTATTTAGAATTTGAATACCACATCAGAAACCCTACCTTAGGAGCTCTAAGCTACTTGCATGTTGGAGTTGAGCTCGGGGGGATCCGGATTTAAACCAAGAATGGTTTCAGGTCATGGTTGGGTGGAACATGGTAGTTCCCAAGTGATTTGGTCATCAAACAGAGGTGAGATCTGCATTGAATTGTTAATGCTGGTTATTTAAGTGTGTAGGTGCAGCCATTGACAAAGCTTCAAATTCAGGTATGAAACCCTGAAAATCCTAGTCTATTTTAGTTCCTAAAGATTCATCACTGTTCACATTAAGTAATGGTTGCAATGTAATTTGTAATCCAAAGGGTTAAGTTTTATGATGAACAAACTGTTAGGGTTTGTAATTACAATTTACTAATCTTATACTAGAGAAGTTTTATTGTATGTTGTTTATGTTTAGGGTGGTATCCTTCATAAATATTATTGTATTAACTAGGTGTTGATCTTAGTATTATGTTTATACTGTATTTTCTATATTTAATACTCTCTTGACATATTTCATTTGTTAGCAGAGGCTTGCCCTAGAAATTTTAAATAAACTAGTTAACTAATAATTAACTAAAATATTAATTATCCTAATCTATACATATTTATATTTTAAACTAGATATATTAAGCACATAGTTCATATAATGACCAGAGCCATTTGTTTATAAGATAAGTATATATACATATAAATAAAACTATCACGTATAAACCTTTATAAAAACTATCTATACATTTATTTCTAAAATTAAATAATCCATCTAAGACCTTTCAAAGTCTGTAATCATATAACAAATTACATTAAAAATAATCCACATAAATGAAAACCACATTAAATTTAATCAGAGGGATATCGTGACCATCCATGTGGTCCTTATCAAGACTCTGCCATAAAATCGACTGTCTTAACATATAAATTCAAATATCATAAATCACATGCATTATATATTTAAAAATCCCATATAATATTCATGTATACATAAATAAATCAATTTACATAATTCAACATCATAACATAAATCCATTTATTGTAAACATCAGCACGAATCAAATCATGTGGCGTGCGAGCTCACCTTGTTTATTTATCAAATTACATTTCATTGCTCTGCATTAAAACCCTGTTGCCAATAGAGGTCGTGACATACGGAAAATCATAATAAAAAATCCATATGTATTATATATACCTACAACAACCAAATCCTATAATCATTCTCACACAAGCCACACTGTACGAAATCGTATGTGGGCTGTGGTTTTTAATTAAACCCTTTAATTTATAATACAAAGTCCAAGTTATGAGATGGAACTGGAAACACATGGACATGCACAAATTGGAAAACAACTAGGGTTTCATGAACACCAATTTGCATGCTATCACCAGGATTGGCAAGTTATGAGATGGAACTAGGGTTTAGTGACCTCTCTACAAGTTATGAGATGGAACTAGAAACTCATGGACATGTACAAATTGGAAAACAACTAGGGTTTCATCAACACCAAATTGCATGCTATCACTTGGATTGACAAGTTATCAGATGGAACTAGGGCTTAGTGACCTCTTTACAAGTTATGAGATGGATCTAGAAACACATGGACATGTACAAATTAGATAACAACTAGGGTTTCATGAACACCAAATTGCATGCTATCACTAGGGTTGACAAGTTATGAGATGGAACTAGGGTTTAGTGACCTCTTTACAAGTTATGTGATGGAACTAGAAACACATGGACATGTACATATTGAAAACCAACTAGGGTTTCATGAATACCAAATTGCATGCTATCACTAGGGTTGACAAGTTATGATATGGAACTAGGGTTTAGTGACCTCTTTACAAGTTATGAGATGGAACTAGGGTTTAGTGACCTCTTTACAAGTTATGAGATGGAACTAGAAACACATGGACATGTACAAATTGGAAAACAACTAGGGTTTCATGAACACCAAATTAAATTCTATAACTAGGGTTAACAAGTTATGAGATGGAACTAGGGTTTAGTGACATCTTTATAAGTTATGAGATGGACCTAGAAACACATGGACATGTACAAATTGGAAAACAACTAGGGTTTCATGAACATGAAATTGCATGTTATCACAAGGGTTGACAAGTTATGAGATGGAACTGAGGTTTAGTGACCTCTTTACAAGTTATGAGATGGAACTAGAAACACATGGACAGGTACAAATTGGAAAACAACTAGGGTTTCATGAAAACCAAGTTGCATGCTATCACTAAGGTTGACAAGTTATGAGATGGAACTAGGTTTTAGTGACCTCTTTACCAGTTATGAGATGGAACTAGAAACACATGGACATGCACAAATTGGAAAACAACTAGGGTTTCAGGAACACCAATTTGCATTCTATCACTAGGGTTGACGAGTTATGAGATGGAACTAGGGTTTAGTAACATCTTTACAAGTTATGAGATGGAACTAGAAACACATGGACATGTAAAAATTGGAAAACAACTAGGGTTTCATGAACATCAAATTGCATGTTATCACTAGGGTTGACAATTTATGAGACCGAGCAAGGGTTTAGTGATGTCTTTACAAGTTATGAGATGGAACTAGAAACACATAGACATGCACAAATTGGAAAAGAACTAGGGTTTCAAGAACACCAATTTGCATGCTATCACTAGGATTGGCAAGTAATGAGATGGAACTAGGGCTTAGTGACATCTCTAGAAGTTATGACATGGAACTAGAAACACATGGACATGTACAAATTGGAAAAAAACTAGGATTTCATGTACACCAAATTGCATGCTATCACTACGGTTGACAAGTTATGAGATGGAACTAGGGTTTAGTAACCTCTTTACAGGTTATGAGATGGAACTAGAAACACATGGACATGCACGAATGTGAAAACAACTAGGGTTTCATGAAGACCAAATTACATGCTATCACTAGGGTTGACAACTTATGAGATGGATCTAGGCTTTAGTGACCTCTTTACAAGTTATGAGATGGAATTAGAAACATATGGACATGTACAAATTGGAAAACAACTAGGGTTTCATGAACACTAAATTGCATGCTATCACTAGGGTTGACAAGTTATTAGATGGAACTAGGGTTTAGCGACCTCTTTACAAGCTATGAGATGGAACTAGAAACACATGGACATGGACAAATTGGAAAACGACTAGGGTTTCATGAACACCAAATTGCATGCTATCACTAGGGTTGACAAGTTATGAGATGGAACTAGGGTTTAGTGACCTCTTTACAAGTTATGAGATGGAACTAGGGTTTAGTGACCTCTTTACAAGTTATGAGATGGAACTAGAAACACATGGACATGTACAAATTGGAAAACAACTAGGGTTTAATGAACATGAAATTAGATGCTATCACTAGCGTTGACAAGTTATGAGATGGAACTAGGGTTTAGTGACCTCTTTACAAGTTATGACATGGAACTAGAAATACATGAATGTGTACAAATTGGAAAAAAAATTGGGTTTCATGAACACAAAATTGCATGCTATCACTATGGTTGACAAGTTATGAGATGGAACTAGAAACACATGGACATGCACAAATCGGAAAACAACTAGGGTTTCATGAACACGAAATTGCATGCTATCACTAGGGTTGACAAGTTATGAAATGGAACTGGGGTTTAGTGACCTCTTTACAAGTTATGAGATGGAACTAGAAACACATGGACATGCAGATATTGAAAACCAGCTAGGCCCATTAGAAGAAATTTCAACTCAAAATCAGCCTCCTAAGGAAAAATCAATAAATTAATAAAATAATTCCATGGAGACATTTTTTTAATATATTAATCTATTATTTCACTTTTATCAAAGCTGCCGAGGATTATTGCACTTTTATATTAAAATCAATTAATGCGAACGAAGTTTGATGAAAATTTTCACCGAAATGTAATAATAGAAATCACATAAAATAATGAAAGAAATTTCATACAAAATTTCAACTAAAAATTAGTTATTTTGAGATCTGTGTTTCACCCGAAAATAATGTTAGAAATCAATTAAAATAAGGAAATAAATTTAATACATAATTGCATCTAAAAATTAGTTATTTTGAGGACCAAGATTGATAAATGTTTCACCCCAAAATAAAGATAGAAATCACATAAAATAATGAAAGAGATGTAATACTTAATTTCATATAAAAAGTAATTATTTAGTTATTTGACTCAACTTTTCTAGATGTAAAATTTATTTAATTTTATTAAAAAGATATATATACAATTGCAATGGTAGAAATGACATAATTGTCATGTGCTTGTTTTATATCATTTTAGTAATGACATAATTGCAATGGTAGTAAAAGTAGAGTTAAACAGCTCTGCCCATTTGGGTAGAGTTGAACGGCTCTGCCCAGTTGGGCAGAGTGGAATAGCTCTACCCATTTGCACAGAGTTGAGCTCTACCAATTTGGATAGTTTGCTTACTTTAAATGATTTTTTCTAAACAAAATTTAACATAAATGTTGAAACCTGTTAATGTTTTTTCTATTTATATATTGCTTTATTAGCTTATATTTATTCTAATTTTTACTTAGCTATGAACAAATGGACAGAGTTGAACAAATAGATAGAGTTGAATAGCTTTGTCCAGATGGATGGTGCTGATCAATTCTGTTCATATGGACAGAGCTGATCAAGGCCCTATGTAAACAATTTATATGATAGTTGAAAGAAATATATATGACAGTTGAATAGCTCTATCCATTTAGACAGAGTTGAGCAGCTCAGTCCATTTGGACAGAGTTGAATAGCTCAGTCCATTTGGAAGAGTTGAACAACTCTGCCTATTTGGACAAAGTTGAATAGCTCTTCCCATTTGGACACCTTTACTTATTTTATATGATTTTAATTAAATAAAATTCAATATAAAACTGTAAATCTGTTAATGTTTTTTTTGTTTCTATTTTTTTTAATTAGCTTATTTTTGTTCCCAATGTACATGAAATTTTGGAGAATATTTAGACAGCTCAGTTTAAAAAAAGTCCATAATTTTTTAATTAGCTTAGTTTTATTTTCTATGTACATGAATATAGAATATTTGGAGAGCTTTGTCCAAAAAAATCCATGGTTATCTAGGCTTAAATAACTACACCAGTATGTAGCATATTTAAATGATATTTGAGACATATAGACATTTAAGACTGTACAAGTTGCAGCTCTGTTCAAATGGACAGTTCTGATCAGCTCTGTCCAAATGGATAGTTCTGATCAACTCTATACAAATAGACAAAGCTGATCTGCTTTGTCCATTTGGGCAGAGTTGATGAGCTCTGTCCATATGGATAGAGTTGAACAGCTCTGTCCAAATGGAAAGAGTTGATCAAGCCCCTAAGTAAACAATTTCTTTCTATATGTTTTTTAGTTGGTAGGGAACATGATTTCAAAACTTTTTCATTTTATTGCCCTGTGTTACAACTTCAACTATAGTGTAATAACTATATAGTTTTGTTCTTAACCTCTACTATTTTCTCTAGTCCATACAACTAATAGCTGAAGTATAAGTCTCATGGCACATTATGAGTATCTTAGTCCATGATGCATTGCATTAAGTAACATTTCCATTTCACGCTTTTCTGAAACATAGAGAGAAAATGTAAGATAGATAAAGGCAAGTTTATGTGTATGTAGTCAGTCTCTAGACGCTTCATTGCTTTATACAACTAAAGGCACTAGGATATATAATTCATTGTAAAAACTGCAGAGCCTAGAAGAAGGGAAGTAGAAGTATTTAAAGATGATAAACGAAGAGAAGGCAAGGAATAATCTAGAAATACTTTCTCTCTATGAGATTCAGGGATGAGCTAGCTGATTCACCTATGATTTAAGTTCAGTTGAAGAAAAAGAAGCTTTATGTATATTTAATAGTGATGATTTC
The DNA here is from genome assembly GCA_001517045.1 of Pseudotsuga menziesii. NCBI lineage: Eukaryota > Viridiplantae > Streptophyta > Pinopsida > Pinales > Pinaceae > Pseudotsuga > Pseudotsuga menziesii. Next base: position 26,967 of record LPNX011181032.1, on the reverse strand, counting down.
ACTAACAAGTCTATAATGACTAGGTAGCTAGTAGCCAGTAGTAGTGTGTTTCCTTAGAGTAGGTAAGTACTTGCACTTTCCGTAGACTATATTTTATACTTAGCAATATGTAGTTCGTGCACATGTAGTTAAACGACTATTAAATAATATTACTGATATCTAGGTTTTTGTTGAAATATTAGTTTTTATAGTTGCTAGGTCATTGAAGTTTATTAATTAACATGTAGAAGGTCAGGCCCTTAGTGATTGACATGTGTCGGAGTCAAAATGTTATACAACATGCTTAGCAACCATCATATACCATTGTATTTAGTGGATTTAGGGATCTTTCTTATCACGAAGAAGCTTCATTGTCTTTATATATGTTAATTTATCATACCACCTTTGTATTTTCTATTTATATTACATTGAAAGGTTAATTTTAATAGTAGCTAGATCTTTGAAGTTGATTAATTTTACATATAGAAATTGATATATGTGTAAATTTGTAGATATCATATCCAATGGAGAGAGAGCCACCTTTGAGACACCTTTGAGACAGAAGCGTAGGAGGTCATCACATTCTTCGGGAGTTGGTGTCCAAAATGAAAATCGAAGATTGTCAACTTCACCTCTAGACTTGATCCTATTGTATAGTTCACATTCATCTAATCATCGATGTAGTGATAGTGGTAGAGATGATTCTCCTTTATCATCTATGGGTGAATGTGGATCTCGACCTTCTATGCGGGAGACAAGTGTGGAAGCAGAGCAAGGCTCGCAAGAGGCTCGTCATCCTCCACAGGGTGGCAAAGGTCAGTTGTATGCCCATTACGACCTATCCATCAGATTTACCTGATGAGATTCCATGGGAAAATGGGCTTCAACAAAAAACCCTTGAAAGTTGTAGGGCTCACTATGACAAGCTACAAAATGATCTTTCTAGTTTGGATCTCACTCCAGAGAACAAACAAAGTATAGAGATGGTTTTGTTATCTTTACAAAAATTTATGGAGGTATATGAGGATCTTGGACCAGCAATAGATGGTTTTGTTGCCTTGATGCAAAGAAGAAAGGAAGAAGTGATGGGTCCAGATAAGTGGGCTATTGTGAAGGAAAGGGTGACTAAAGAACAGGTCAACTCAATGTTCAACTTCAAAGAGAGCCTAAAGTGGAAAGCATTGAAAGTGCAATATTTTAAGCACCTTGAACTTGCAAATTTTTTATATGATCGGTTTCTTGTGGCCTATGGTTGGTTGCCATGGAACGATGAGGTTCCTCATTATTTTGCTAGGTTTTTTTCTGCTGAGTTTTTTTAAGGAATGAAACTAGACTATACTGATATTCATTCCGAGTTTTATGGAGTTGGAAAGGGGAGGATCTAGAATTGAAAAGGTGTCCTTAGATATCCTAGTACTCTTCGACCTCCACCTGCGATATCTCGTCCACCTAGGCTTGTGACTTACAAATCAGAGATGGAGCCCACATCACAAGTTGGGACAACTGTAAGGCATAATATTGTCGAAGGTTTGACTTCGGCTTTTGTAGGAGTTGATGTTGGATTGAGTCGAGAGAAGGCTCGTGCCACTATTCGACAAACTTTTGTATACAAAATGGATGATGAGTTGGATTGTATGGGCATTGAAGATTTAAAGGCCTATGCAAAGCTTTGTCGATATATAGCTTCGGATAGAATATCTAATGACAGCTCAAGCATAGGAGAGGTTTGTGTACTTTCAATCCATTATTTTTTTATTCATTATGAATTAAAATTTTAGTTACATTATATCTATGCATGATAAATTATTTTTTGATGTATAGTAATAAATACATTACATAAATGTTTATTGTTTTCAGTTTTCCTGATTGTTAAATGAACATAATTTTAGAGTCTCCACTAGTCAAAATGCTGGAAATGTAGAAGAGAATATTTGAGAGGTATATTTAAAATTTACACATTTATATTTAAGTTTGATATATATATATATATATAAGTTTTTTAAAATTTAACTATGTATCTTATTGTTAATTTGACTTATTTATGGAGGTTTCATTAGATTCGAACTTTTTATATGATTTTCCATCTATTGTGAGCTAATGTTTTATTTTTTTTTTGTTTTTTAAGTTAATTACTAAGCTTAACATTTTTTACTTTTACTATGAAATATTTATTAACAAAATTTAAATTTTAAGGGAAGAGAACATATTGAAATTGGAGGTGAAGATATAGGTTCTTTGATGGATGTGGATATTGGCACCGAGGTAATTTTGTTCATAATTGAATTGTTTTTGATATATATGTTTAAATAGTTTAAATAATGTTTGACATGTGTAAATTACTTTTATATATGTTGAAGCTTGGGTCTCTTCGATCTTTTCGAGGAAAAGGAAAGACTCCATTGGATGATAGTGTTGGAATTGTAAGTTTAATATATATATATATTTAATATCATTTAAAATAGTCTAAATAATTTCTAAGATTTATAAATTGTTTTTATATATGTTGTAGCTTGGGTCTACTCCACCTTTTAGAGGCAAAGAGAAGACTTTGTTGGATGATAGAGAATTGGGGGTAATTTTGTTGATAATTGAATTGTTCTTCGATATATTAGTTTAATGTTTTAATGTTTTGATTTTGGTTTAAAGTTTTTTAAATAATTTATGTTATTAATAATCTATTTTTGTACATGTTGCAGATTTTTACGAGTCCAAGGGAAGACCCTGGTCGAGGATAGTGGTGGACTTCTATTTAGAGAATTATTTACATTGTTTTTTTCTTATGTAGATATATATGTTGTAGTTGACTTGGACATGGAGGAGCTTAATTTTTGGATTATATACATGTACTCTGAACTCACATGTACATAATTTTTGGATTATATACATGTATATTGAACTCACATGTACATGATTTTTTTTTGGATTATATACATGTACATTTATATTACATGTTCATGATTGTTTTTTTGGATTATATACATGTGCATTGACCTTATATATTGTTTTTGGGATTATATACATGTATATGTAAATGTTAGGAATGTTAAGAAGTTTTCATAGGTGAAAATATATGAATGTATGTAATTTATTAAATTAATGTTTTTTGTTGAGAAGTTGAGAGTGATAGATATGTAATGAAGTTTTGATAGGTGCAATCTAATGTTAAAAGTGAATGCTTTGATAAGTGCAATCTAATGTTAAGAATGAATATATGGAGAATGGATATGAAAATGTTAATGTTATGAATGTTAGAAAGTTTTGATAGGTGCAATGTTAGGGGTGAATGTAGGAATGGGGGAATGTTAGGAGTGAATGGGGGAATGTTAGGAGTGAATGTTTTGATAGGTGCAATGTTAGGAGTGAATATGGAAATAGGGGAATGTTAGGAGTGAATGCTTTAATAAGTGCAATCCAATGTTACGAATGAATATATGGTGAATGGATATGAAAATGTTAATGTTATGAATGTTAGGAAGTTTTGATAGGTGCAATGTTAGGGGTGAGTATTAGAATATGTTAGGAGTGAATGTGGAAATAGGGGAATGTTAGAAGTGAATGCTTTGATAAGTGCAATCTAATATTAACAATCAATATATGGGGAATGGATATGGAAATGTTAATATTATGAATGTTAGGAAGTTTTGATAGGTGCAATGTCAGGGGTGAATGCAGGAATATGTTAGGAGTGAATGTTTTGATAGGTGCAATGTTAGGAGTGAATGTGGAAATAGGGGAATGTTAGGAGTGAATGCTTTGATAAGTGAAATATAATGTTAAGAATTAATATATGGGGAATGGATATGGAAATGTTAATGTTATGAATTTTAGGAAGTTTTGATAGGTGCAATGTTAGGGGTGAATGTAGGAATATGTTAGGAGTGAATGTTTTGATAGGTGCAATGTTAGGAGTGAATGTGGAAATAGGGGAATGTTAAGAGTAAATGCTTTGATAAGTGCAATTTAATGTTAAGAATGAATATATGGGGAATGGATATGGAAATGTTAATGTTATGAATGTTAGAAATTTTTGATAGGTGCAATGTCAGGGGTGAATGTAGGAATATGTTATGAGTGAATGTGGGAATGTTAGGAGTGAATGTTTTGATAGGTGCAATGTTAGGATTGAATGTGAAAATAGGGGAATGTTAGGAGTGAATGCTTCGATAAGTGCAATATAATGTTAAGAATGAATATATGGGGAATGGATATGGAAATGTTAATGTTATGAATGCTAGGAAGTTTTGATAGGTGCAATATTAGGGGTGAATGTAGGAATATGAGAATGTTAGGAGTGAATGTGGGAATGTTAGGAGAATATTAGGAGTGAATGTTGATAGAAATATTTTTTATTATTAAGGTAATTAGTAACTTGATTTTGAATTTTAATATTTTTTATATTAAGGTAATATTATCAATTTAATTATTATATTTATTTTATGTTTCTTAAAAGAAAATAAAATGAGCACTACAAAAAAACAAACTACAAATAACATTTCTATATAACCCCCCAGGATTTAAAGGAAGGTGATGAAATGGATAATGAAAAACAAAAAAAAGACCTATAGAGTTACGGGGAGAATTCAAAATGTTAGGGCATTTCATGTTTGATGGAGAATTTGAGGAAGCGATAGAATCTTGGTTGTTAAATTTGCTCCATGGTCGAAGGATATTAAGACTGTCAGTAGCAAATGTAGTAAAGAGTTGAGTTGAATTTTTTTTTTTTAAATTATTGAAAAAATGTATATGTCAGAAGGATATTATGATGAGAAAGCTCAATAATTCAATGATTTGAGACTAATATTGTTAACCATGAAAGAATTTGTAACTGAGTTTGTAAATTTACAATGCTATGTACCATATCTAAGAGTTGAAAAAACTAAGGTATATAGTTTTATCAGTGGTTTACCCATAGTGTATAAGGAAAAGATTGGGTTTGAAATTATTTAACAATGGATGAAGCAATTAGAAAGGCCTAGTTGTGCTACCATTTGTTTAAACAAATATCCAAATTGAGTAGAAGTTGGAAATATAAAAGAAACTGAAAAGATCAATCAATGTAGGAAAGGATTTAAACCCACACCTTTTGGAAAAGGAACAAGAGGTCATACTGATAAAAATTACAATAGGCGAGGTTCAACGAATAGTAATGGAGCAAAGAGTATCAAAACTTCCACTGGAAGATGGAATAGTAACTTGTAAGCACGTTGCAGGACACTTGTACTATGAATGACATAGCCAGGAATGTCCTTATAGTTAATGTTTCTTTGAAATATCGGCAGGTGGACCATCAATCCATGATGTTGGAAGTAGAAGGTAAAGTTTTGAACATACATGTTTGAATACTTATCGATTCAGGGTCTATTTAAAGTTACATTGCATCAAAAGTAGTTGAAATGTATAAACTTAGTAAGGAAAAACAAAAAAATGCATGGTTGGTATAGCTGGAGACAAAGGTAAAAATGAAATTTATAGAGATAGTTAAAGATTTGTTATTAGGTTTTAATGACTTGGATACCTTAGTTAATTTAAATATACTTCTCCTAGGATCCTATGACATTTTGATAGGTATGGATTGGCTAGAATCTCATAAAGATGTTATCGACTATTTGCATAAAATTTTTAGTAGTGTGGATGAGGAAGATAAGTATCATACGATGAATGAAATTTATAGACCTTTATCTACATGAAAAATTTCAGCACTATAATGTAAAAAGTGTATTAGGAAAGGGTGTTAACTTTATGGCATCAAAATTAAAGAATTTGAGCCTGAAAAATAAAAAATGGAATTAGAACAATTTCCTATGTTAAAGGAATTTGAAGTTGTATTTTGTGATAAGATATCAGTATTACCACCTAAATGAAATTTTGATTTTAACATAGATCTAATGTCATTTTCAACACTAGTATCATGAGCTCCATATCATAAGAGTATCCCAAAATTAACGAAATGAACAATACAATTACACGAGTTGCTATAGACAAGGGATATATTAAGTCTAGTGTATCTTCTTCAAGAGTACATGTTTTGTTCATGGGTGTGTTAGTAATATGATAAATTGTAATGTATTATTATTGTTTATTGTTGTGAATGGATAAATTATAGTTGATGAATAGATAACCAACCATTGATGGTAGATAATTAGAAAAACACGAGCTAAAAAAAAATTTGGCAGATGAAAGTTTTTCCAACCAATGATTTTTTTTTTCGTTTGTGTTGTAAATAACGGTTTCGTAATGGAAAAACATTGTTTGGCCAAATAATTGTTTGACCGAACCATTATTCGGCCAAATAACCTCGGAGACCAGAAACCTACAAAATTTTCAGGTTTCTCCATTTTCAGAAGGTAAAATGGATGCCTTACAGTGCAAATCAACTGTCGGACTTGATACTATTAGTTAAGTCATTGAATCTACTTTCCGTAGGTATAGATTTTGTTGTGTATAGGTGACATCCACTATTTTTATTTATTTTTGTTTCTTAACATGTGTCGAGTTTTGTTTCATCTCTTTCAACAAGTGGTGAAATGAAAAATATATAACTTTACAAATACAGTACCTAAAAAATTGAAACAAATATGATGCACTTAATTAGAGTGTCTACTTCAAAAAGGTATTCGTAGATTTTTAATTTTTATAGTCAATTGCAAGAAAAGTGGTGCAACAAAACACATGTTGAAAATCGACAAGGTTTCCCCATTGATCGAATTCAAATAAATATTATAATTAGTATAAAGATCCGTCGGTTAAAAATTTATAGTCATCGCAATAGTATATTATGTGTAGATTATTGTAACATATTTTGTTTTTGCAAAACACAAGTCTAACAATGATTTTAGTGGTGCAACCAAACATGTCTATGTTTTAGTCCTTTCATTTTATAAGGACACACTGTCAAACATTTTATGAAATGACATATCAAATCTCAATAAAAAAAAATTGAAAAAATTATGAATAGAAAGCTAACATAATTCTCTAAAAGTTTTGTTTTTACTTGAAAGTGAAATTCTAAACGAAAATATCACTTTCATTTTCCCAAAGTTGAAAAAAAAGAAAAAATTGAATTTATTTTCTCATAAGACCCCCCAAAATAGACATCCATATTCATGGATTCACCCTTTATTATCACAATACAGTCGAATTTCTTGCCTAGGCGGATAGCCCAAATCTTTGAGGAGAAGTCTTAGCCACAATGCTTCACATACTCCAAGTGCCATACTTTTAAATTCAACCTTTGCACTTGATTAAGCAACAACATTCTGTTTTTTGCTTCTCCACGTAACAAGATTACCTCCTACAAAGGTGAAATAACCTGAAGTAGAATGCATGTCATCGATTTCTCTAGCCCAGGCATCATCAGTATATGCATCCACGCTTTGACAATATTCATTTTTAGTGAATAAAATTCCTTTTCCAGGAGCAGATTTTAGATATCTCAGAATGTGCATAACTACATTCATGTGTTGCTCACCAGGATTATGCATAAACTAGCTAACAATACTCAAGGCATAGGCAAGGTCCGACCTTGTGTGTGCTAAGTAGATCAATCTTCCTATGAGTCTCTGGTATCTACCCTTATCAAATGGTACCTGACCAGACCCAACACATAACTTCAATCCTTCTTCCACTGGTGTATCACCGGGTTGACATGCTGACATACCAGTTTCTTGTAACAAGTCTAAGGCATATTTCCTTTGAGATAGAAAAATCCCTTTATTAGATCGAGACACTTCGATCCCAAGGAAGTATTTCAAGGGGCCGAGGTCTTTTATTTGAAATTCTCTGGACAAGTAATCCTGTAGAGCCTCCCTTTCTTCAGGATCATTTCCTATAACCACCATGTCATCCACATATACAATAAGTGTAGTTATCTTACCCTGTTGTTTCTTCAAGAATAAAGTGTGGTATGAGTTGGTCTGACAGTAACCAAAGGATTTCATAGATTTTTTGAACCTTCCAAACCATGCTCTCAGAGACTATTTCAACCCATACATTGACTTCTTTAATATGCACACCTTCTGACTATGCATTTCTGGTATCATGCATCCCAGTGGGAGTTCCATGTAAACTTCTTCGGACAACTCGCCATGTAGAAAGGCGTTCTTCACATCAAACTGTTGTAATGGCCAACCTAATTTCGTAGCAAGAGACAACAAGACTCGTACTATATTGATTTTAGCTATAGGTGCAAATTTCTCTATATAATCGATCCCATAGGTTTGGGTGTATCCTTTTGCCACCAGTCTTGCCTTAAAGCGTTCAATTGCACCATATTCTTTGTACTTCACAGTGTAAACCCACTGACATTCGACTGGTTTCTTTCCTGGTGAACGGTCAACAAGTTCCTAGGTTTTATTCTCCTGCAAGGATTTCAACTCCTCATTCATAGTGGCTTTCTACCTTGGGTCAGCTAAGGCTTCATGCACATTGTTAGGAATAGATACAGTAGATAACTGATTTACAAATGACTGATTTGATTCTGACAAACAATGGTTAGACACATAATGAATCATGGGTATTTAACGTTACTGGAAATCTTGGGTTCATATGTGGGTTTAGGAATACCTTTGGTGTGACGTTGTGGTAGTTGTCTTCTAAATGGTTCAGGAGCATCCTCAGCAAGCAATTGGTTTGGTGTATCAGTTGCCTATGGTGTGAGAGACTCGAACAGAGGTGGAGCCACAAATTTAGTTTTTGGGTGTTCATCACTACTTATATCCAAATTCAAACCACCCACATCCAATTCACCCACTTATTGATTTAGCACATCAGAGAGTTCCCCTACTTCCAGGAGAAAATCTAGCTTGTTCAAGAATAAAGTGTGGTCTGATTTGGTTTGACAGTAACCAAAGGATTTCATATATTTTGTGAACCTTCCAAATCATGCTCTTGGAGATTGTTTCAACCTGTACAATGAATTCTTTAATATGCACACCTTCCGACTATGCGTTTCTGGTATCATGCATCCTGGTGGGAGTTCCATGTAAACTTGTTCAGACAACTCACCATGTAGAAAGCCATTCTTCACATCAAATTGTTGTAATGGCCAACCCAAGTTCGCAATAAGAGACAACAAAACTCGTACTGTATTGATTTTAGCTACGGGTGCAAATTTCTCTGTATAATTGATCCCATAGGTTTTGGTGTATCCTTTTTCCACCAGTCTCGCCTTAAAGCGTTCAATTGAAACATTTGCTTTGTACTTCATAGTGTAAACCCACCGAAATATGATTGGTTTCTTTCCTAGTGAACGGTCAACAAGTTCCCGGGTTTTATTCTCCTGCAAGGATTTCAACTCCTCATTCATAGCAGCTTTCCACCTTGGTTCAGCTAAGGCTTTCTGCACATTGTTAGGAATGATACAATAGATAACTGATTGACAAATGACTAATTTGATTTTGAAAAATGATGGTTAGACACATAATGACTTATGGGGTATTTAACGTTACTGGAAAGCTCGGGTTCATATGTGGTTTAGGAATGCCTCTGGTGTGACGTTGTGGTAGTTGTCTTCTAAATGTTCTAGGAGCGTCCCCAACAAGTGATTGGTTTTGTGTATCAGCTTCCTGTGGTGTGAGAGGCTTGGATAGAGGTGGAGCCACAACTTTAGTTTCTAGGTGTTCATCACTACTTGGATCCAAAGTCAAACCACCTATATCCAATTCTCCCACTTCTTGATTTAGCACATCAGAGAGTTTCCCTACTTCCGGGATGTGAACAGCCACATCTTTAGAGATGTGATCATCATAGTCTAGAGTCAGAATTTCCTTCTGGTACTCCCCCTGAAGTTTAGGCTCAGAGGAAAAATACATCCAGTCTTCATGAAAAATTACATCTAATGTAATAAGCATTCGTTGGGTTGGAGGATGATAGCATCGGTACCCCTTTTGATAAGCAACATATCCGAGAAAGACACATTGTAGTGCTCGAGGAGACAACTTGTTGCGCTGATGCTTATGGAGGTGTACAAAAGCTACACAACCAAAGATGTGAGGCGATAAATTTGGGACGGCTGGAGAAACAATTGCTCCAGCGAGAGCCTAAGATGATGTCTAGAAATTAATAGTGTTGGAGGGTACCTGGTTGATCAAATATGCTGCAAAGGTAAGTGCTTCTTCCCAATAGGATAACGACATATGGGCTTCTATCAATGAAGCACGGAAAACCTCCAACAAGTGGCAGTTTTTTCTCTTAGCCACCCCATTTTTCTGAGGTGTATTGGGACAAGTAGTTTGATGAATAGTTCCATGTGCTTCCAGATACTACTGAAGTTTAGAACTCAAATATTCTCCTCCATTGTCACTACGGAGAACCTGAACTTGTGCATTGTACTAAGTATGAATCATTTTATAAAAAATTTGAAATAAAAAATTCACTTCACTTTTATACTTCATCAAGCACACCCAAGTCATCCTGGTATAGTCGTCAATAAAAGTAACAAACCAACATGATCCGCCAAAGGTAGTTATTTTGGACGGACCCCAAACATCAGAATGTATGAACATAAAAGGAACTGGAATTTTATTCAAACTTAATGGAAATGAAGCATGATGGCTTTTTGCAAGTTCACATACATCACAGTGGAAACTAGAAGCATCAAATTTTACAAATAAACTAGGAAATAATTTCTTCAGGCAACCAAAGGAAGCATGCCCCAAATGTCGATGCCATAACCAGATTTTAGATTTCTTCTTCTCCCCCTCAGAGCCATCCACCATTAAAGCTTCACGTAACTTGTCCAAACTCTTTGACACTAAGTCCAAGTAATACAACTTTCCTCACCTAACACCACAACCAATTGTTTGCCTCGTTCAGATGTCCTTAAACACACAAAAATCAAGCCAAAAAATTAGAATACAAAGTAAGGTAGTGGTGATTTGGGAAACTGACAACAGATTATAATCCAAAGACGGAACAACTAAAATAGAATCTATATTTAAAGTATTAGTGAATAAAGTGGTATCAGAGCCAAGAAGCTTAAATTGTGAGTACTCTCCATTGAACCATCGCCGACTCATATTCTAAAACATTTGGGACCAAATTTGCTCCCATTATTATTCAATTTGAAGGTTCGTCATTCAATGCAGGGATTGTACTCGATGAAAAAAACTATGATTTGTGGTCTCAAATCATGGAGATGGATATTGCTCAGAAGGAGAAACTCTCTTTCATTCATGGTAATTCACAGTCACCTACCAAGAAGGATGATGGATATGAGAAGTGGTATGCAGACAATCAAAAGTTCAAGAGATGGATATTGATGTCTATGTCCCCAAAATTCATGAAGCGATATATTTGCTTACCCACCACTCGAGATATTTGGAAGGCTCTTTCAAAATCTTTTTATGATGGAGCAGATGAATTGCAGGTGTTTGTCTTGAGTCAGAGGGACTTCTTTGCGAAACAAAATGGCAAAACACTCGATGTATTATGGAGAATTAACCAAGATCTTTTGTGAGTTGGATCATCGTGATAAGGTGATTATGGAAAGTGAGAATGATGTCGAATCTTACCGAAAATCAGTTCAACGACAAAGGGTGCATATTTTTCTTGCTGGATTAGATGGTGAATTTGAACAAATCCGTGGTGAAAATTTGAGAAAGGATCCTATAATCAAGCTGCTGATCCTAAAAAAGAATACGAAACAACCATCTACAGGATAGGAAAGAATCATAGAGAGAATAGGAAAGAATCAGTCCATATCGCAACAGAAATATGGCCAAGTCAAACTCTTTGGGCCAAAAATCTCTCAAAAATTTCGCGGGCTCGACTAGATATGTCAAAAAATTCGCGGGCTCAACAATTTTGGTTCCTTGGCCATTGATGGAAAAAATTGGTGCATATGTGAAATGGAAACCATGGGATTTCAAAGGTAAATGTCCAATTTTGTTTGGGTCCAAATTATTCTATTTAAATTTTCATTTGATCCCATTTCATTCCATGAGTTTGTCCTATTGAAGTTGACAGTGAAGTGTAGGATATTCGATTAAATGCTCAGTTGGCCAGTTTCAACTTAGAGGGGTTATTTTCAATGGCTTGATTGATAGCTTTCTCAAGAAAGGCACGTTTCTTCTTATAGGTAAATCTTCACTTTTTTTGGATTCAAATTATTCTATTTAAACTTTAATTTGACCCCATTTTATTTTGTGCTTATATCCTATAGAAGTTGATAGTGAAGTGTTGGATATTCGATTCAATGCTCAGTTGAGCAGTTTCAACTCAGAGGGGTTATTTTGAACAGTCTAATTGACAACTTTCTCAAGATAGAGCATGTTTCTTCTTATAGGTATGTTGGTCTTGTACAGGAATAAACACCTTATAACCGAAGGTCTGGGGTTACCAACATACTCAAGAAACTTGTAGGCAATCAACTCTAGAGTGCAGTAAACGAAACATGAGGATAGAAAAGACTCACCCGATACATGACGGTTGATCCTAGCTTGTCCTCTTCTGCTCTGCTTCTCCTCCAAATCTTTCAGGGATGTTTCTCCTTCACTTGTCAAAAGTCAATCTTCCAGATACAAGATGATACATATATATAAATGGGTTAGATAAATCATATACATAATGCTGAAACATAAATATTTATCAAACCACAATATATGAGAGACATTCAAGATACATATGGAAGAAGGATTCTCTTTATTAACAATAATGAAATAGTTCAGATTACAACCCAACGCCTGAGACAAGGACTCCTTTGCAACCAAAGGATTCTGAGTTCCACTGCTCCAAAGACATCTGTATAAACTCCACCAGCATAACTTTTCTCTCCAAGTGTATGTATATAACACCCTCCCCGAGGCCTGTATTTATACTTGGTGAAATAAGGTAGTTTCGAAGGTTGAGGAGGTTGAGACAATTAAGGAGATTAAGGTTAAGTTCTTAACTAATCTCAAGTAATCATGTGTTTTTATTTTTAATGTCAAAGGGACATGTACGCGGGTATCAGTATTGGAAACTCATGTATGACCCGCAAGTTGCTCTATGGGTAACCCGTGTACACATCTGTACGTGAGATGCAACAACCTCTACTTGCGTACAACACGCGAGTTGCATATCTAAAGAGTCGCGTACATGACTTGACATAGCTAAAGGGTAAAAATAACTAGCTGGATGGATGGTGAATGTAGTTCTTAATAAGCCCATCTATAGTGTTTTGGGTAACCCTCAATCCATAAATGTCCCTTTTTGTGCCAACATGAGGGATGTCGGCACTCGAACGAAGAGGTGCCATTCAGGTGAATAACATATGCCCCCTAATGTGTGAGGTCAGAGGGAAATGATGGTCGAAATACATTATAATCTGTAACTTTGGAGAACTCAGAAATCCAATGGAGCAGAGAGAGTACCTGAAACAAATACATAGTAATGTCATATACAAAGTTACATATGAGGATTCTATGTTCAATTTACTGGACCACTAGCTCCTTTACAATATTTGAGTACATCATATGATACGGGTATGAAACCACATATATTACAAAGGTGGATCGAAGCCACAATATACAATAATGATGAATATTCAAAGATCTGGAAGCTGTGTATATGAATAGAACATAATCTTGCGCAACTTAGTCCATAGGTGAGGAACTAAGGTCTTCATAAAGGATCCCAAAGAACTAGTACAATCCAAGCCATGTTAATAAGGGTAAGCTGAAGTCAAACATGGAAAGGATTCAATAGTTTGTCAATCAATAGGTGATAATCGACAACTGAAGCAAAGGAATTCACCAATGATGAAAGTGAATCCTAAGGTACAAATGTCAAAACTCAAGGTATTTGTCATTAGGAAGTACTGAAACAGAACCATGCTGTGATAAGGAAGGCAATAGATCCTCCAATGGATCACATGAGTGAATAGGAACTGGGCAAAAGAAAGGAGACACAATAAATAACAGATATAACAATGATGGGATCAGGATACAGATCAGACATTGGGTATATTCCTTGAACAATGAGCACAACACAAAGATGACCCAAGGCAGCGTTTAACTTATAGAAAGAACAACTAGACCTATCTGTCATGTAGGAGACATGATCAGATTCCCCAGGTATAATGGACAAGAGGAGGACTAAGAAACTCAAGGTAATAGCTGAACAGAAAATTAATCACTAAAACATGGATATCAGAAAACAAAGAGTGCTATGTTCAAGGAGGACATGATGCCATTACTGAAAACAAGAGAAAACTTCTTCCTTACCTTCCCTGTTAAATTTTAATGAGTCTAGGAAAGTAAACTCAGATCCCTCTTCTTTTTTTAACAAGCTTGAAGAGAAGGGAAAATAATGCTTGATAGTGTCACTTATTCGTGGATTTAATGAGCCCGAACTAGTACATGTTCAGTTGGTGTTTTCACATTTAGAGAGTCTGAAAACTCCAAAGAAGACTCCAGGGGGGTCCTTTTTAGTCCAAATTAGTCTCCTAAGGCCGAAAAAGTATAAAACATACCACATAAGAACTCTCTTAACTTCTGTAGAAGAAAAGGTGAACCTTTTTCTTACTTAGTTAGGGAGGTCCGAAAAAGGTTAAATTACCACCTACCCAACGCTCCTTCCAAAACAGCATAAAATAGCTTGAGTTTTACGAGTGTGAAGGAAAGCATGATCACTTGGAAAGATCCATTTGGTTACAAGAAATGGGGCTTACAACAATAAACTCGTTGCTTTGTTCTTAAGTGTTTAATGAGCATGACAAAGACACAAAGTACACTCGAAATATTTTTCATGTTTGGGTCCAGAGCACGATAAAGAGAAAACTAAGCTCAAACCGGGTGTTCCTTTTCCATAAATTTAGTCCCTCAGGTCCGGAAAAGTGATAAACCTATACCTGAGAATAATATTCTCAATTCAAAAATAAAAGAGAGTGATCATTTCTCGTATTATTCCGCATGGTCCAAGAAAGAGGTAACCTACCACCAATGCAGATGCCCACTCACATATTCTTAACGAGCTTGAACGGACGAGTTAACTCCAGACCTGGGCCTAAAGAAACTCCATAAGGGTGGGGAGTCCTATAAAGGGATAGCTTCTAAAAAGAGGTTCAAAAGAAGCTCTATTTGGCATGAAAAATAGCTAAAAGGAGACCCCTATACCTAAAACAATTGCGGCATGACCACCAAAGGACAACATAGGCTTAGAAGAAAGATACTCATGAAAAAGGGTCCTATCCACAGAAGAACAATGGTACAAAACAGGGAACTAATGGTTAATGATACCATAGTCTGTGGAAAAAGGTTGATTGCTAAGGTTAATGTGGTTTGAATAAAAGGTGCCAAAAATGTATTGGAAATGACAAAACCACCCAATTGGAGCAACAACACTTTGTAATAGTGAAAAACCTATTCCAAAGCATAAAGAAATATGGTATTAGTTGAATGAATTTTCAAACTATATAAAAAGACCCACTTAAAGAAATGTAATTTCTATAAATAGTTGAAAAATCAAACAAAACTCACCATTTGAACTTTTGAGCCATAAAAATCAAGTATTACCTTCTACCTTTGTTCGATCATTCTGGAAAATTGGACTAACGGAATTGAAATCTGCCAATTGCAGGTAAGCCTACACCCTGAGCTCTTCATTTTGATCCAAACAATTATTAATTTTGAGTCTGAATGCCATAATTAAAAGCATCCTAAATGTAGCACGACACATACGCGGGTTGCTGATATAAAGACTCGTGTACATGCGTTTTGTACGCGAGTTTCCTAACTAGACAGCCGCGTACAGTATGCGACCTATCTAACTAGACAGTCACATGTACTGCATGAAGGATATAAGGCTAAATATAGTCAAAAAATTTTGAATTTTGATATGGAATCACTAAATCAAATTACTTGTTTTTGCTAGGGTAAAGATGGTTCTGGAATGGAGGGAAAGGGAGCATCAAATAATGGACCAAGCAGCACTCCAAAGTGCGCCCACTATTCAGGCATTACGAACCAGTGGGCTACTAAAATTATTTTGCACATCACCAATGCGGGCCAATGTCCACGTACTTGAGTTCATGGTAAATTATTGGGATCATGACTTGGGGATGTTCGACCTACAGGGTGAAACCTTGGAGATTACCACTAAAGACATATATTTCATAACCGGTCTATCACGTAGAGGAGCACCGATGAAATTAGAGGGCACTGGCAGTGGCGGTGACCCCTTAAGTGTCCAAAATTATATAGATGTCTTTTTCACACCGGGTATTGAAAAGAGAGGGAGCTGCATCCCTGTTGTTCATATTAGTGACTTTACTCTCATTGTGATAATTTCAGGATCCTCATCTCTACATTTGGCTACAAGGAACCAAATGAGGCTAGCAGTTGAGTGTTTTCGCAGTGCTCTTTATGATTGGTGCTCGGGAGTTGTCCCTATCATGAAGAGACAATTGTCCGATTGCAAGAGAGGAAGGAAGAAAAACTTTGGTTATGCAAGTATATTAGTGGCCTTCTTCTTCAAGAGGGTACCAGCATTGAGCCCTGCCATACCTCTACCGATCAGATCTCCACATCAGCCAAGGCTGAGCAGGTGGGGAGACATCTTCCTCCGTCAAGGAGAAGGAGACATGGTACACAGTGTATATGATGATTATTTCTATACATGGTGGGAACGACAGCTACCAGCACTGGAGCAGTTTCCATATGCCGAGATGGACTTTTGAGGTGACCCCGACCTTGTCCTCCCTCTAAGAGGAGCATGGGGCGAGCTAGGGAAGTAAATTTTTTAAATTTTATCATTTTTCAAATTTTTATGAATTTTAAAATGATAGATATATACATATGTACAAGTCTTAATCCTATAAATGTATCAAAATGCAGATATTGGACTGGTCCGCCCTGAAGGGCACCCACGCATGTTCGTTCGTCCTGTCATAGGTGAAGACCCAGGACTGATCAGGGTTCTAGAGGGGAAGCTGGCTAGGCTAACCCAAAGAGTACCCACCTTACGGCTAGAGCATATCCCAACTGCTATGCAGGAGTTCGTAGTTGGAGTTCCACTGGTCTAGCTACATCTATTCAGGTGAGTGGTCAGAGCGGTACTTGTATATATAGAGGCTATAGAGGTTGCCAAAGCTGAGGAGGCTGAGGAAGCCAGGGTGCCGAGGGACCATGGGGACCAAGGTGGTNTCAGTTTATTTACAAATGTTTTTTATATGCTTGCTGTATATCTTTATAAAATATGTGTGAGATGCCAATTTAAAATGTAATTAGCATATGCATCAGTCAATGAATTATGATTTCGTGGAATATGATTGAATGTAATAACTTCAAAATGTCTTTCCAATAAATGAATTTGCATGAACTGATGTAATAAAATAGGATTTCATACCTGGTAAGCCCGATTGAGTTGGGAAACCACCAACTGAGAATCTAGACAGACCTCAAGCTGGGTAATACCATGTGACAAAGCATCCCATAGGAGCTCAATTATAGCCCTATACTCAGTAACATTATTAGAAGCAAGACCTAGACAAGTGCCTCCCACGGAAACAAGCTGTCTTGAGGGAGAATAGATAACCCATGCTGCCGAGGCTAGGTTACAAGTCTGACAGTTGGTGCCATCAGCGAACCCTATATACCTTTCAGAAGACATCTGCAACAACCAGCAGATAGTATTAAAAACAAAACCGACAACCTAATGTACATAAAAATACATACAATAAAAATACGAGAAAAAGTGCTAAGCTTAAGCATAGTACTTCTTCAGGCATAGCCCATTTCTAGGCTCACGCAGCTTGTTCCCATCAAAATCAACTAACTCATATGCACCCTTACTCAATACTTTTGACACGACATAAGGTCCTAACCACATTGCCTTGAATTTTCCTACCCCCAGGGGTTCTTTGTCTTGGTCCCAAAGTAAGACAAGTTCCCCCTCAAAGAAAACCCTAGGTTTGACCGATTTATCATACTGAGTTTTGACCCTATTTTTATGAGCTTGATTAGTAGTCAGTGCATCTCTACGCTGTTAATCAAGGTGTTCTAAATGTACCAGAAGTTCCTCAACCTCAGTCGTATCAGGTAACACATGAATGGCTATCTTTAGAGATGGGATTTCACATTCAATCGGAGTAACTGCTTCCACTCCATGAACGAGTTGGAAAGGGGAGAAACCTGTGGCAGTTTTTACATTGGTTCGGTAGGCCCAAAGAGCAGGATATATCATGATGTGCCAATTAGAGCGGGCTGCATCAATTGTACGTTTAAGAATAGTTTTAAAGTCTCGTTGACAGCCTCAACCTGATCGTTTGCTTGTGGATAGTATGGAGAAGAATTTTCTTGTCTGAATCCGAGCATGGTAGTCAGTTCCATCATCATGTTATTTTGAAAATGATTGCCATGGTCAGTGACAATCACTTTGGGTATACCAAACCATGTGATGATTTGATTGAATAAAAAGAAAGCTGTTGGTTCCCTGTGAGCTTTAAAAGTAGGCATTGCCTCTGCCCATTTCATAAAATAGTCAACAGTGACAATGATGTATTTATGCCCCCGAGTCGAGGCTAGGTTGCATTTCACGTAATCAATCCCCCATTTCATGAAGGGGCCTACTGAGACAAATGTAAATAACGGAGCAGGATGTGACCGCATCTTCTTGGTGTAAAGCTGACATGGATGACAGCGCTTCACTACTTCCACACAATCTTTAAAAATTGTGGGCCAGAAATAAACGACATGTAATATCTTTTGGGGTGTTGCTAACCCAGATAAATGACCCCCACATGCTCCACTATGGGAATCATTTAGGACAATCTCTGCTTCCTCGTGGGTAACGAAATGATGCAAAATGGAATCTACCCCTCGTCGATATAATGTATCTCCTATAATGAGGTAGTTCTTGGCATGAAGGTGTAATTTACATTGTTCTTCCCTCGAGGAAGCTGCAGGATACTTCAAAGTCTAGAGATATATAAGAATATCTCCATACCAAGGATCAGAGGTGGATATCAAGAATATGTGCTCATCTAGGAATGAGTCATCTTCAATCACTACATCTTCTTTAGTAGGAAATTCTGCTATAAGTTTAGCAAAAACTAAGGACTTCTTAGACTTAGCGGACTGGAAATCCAAGTCAAAATATTGAAGAATGAATATCCATTTATTAAATCCCCCCCCCAAAAATCCATCGAGATAAAACATATTGAAACAGATTCACATCCGCCACTACTATTGTGGTCCTCAGTAAAATGTAGTGACGTAACCTCTGCATAGCATAAACAACTGCTAAGGCTAATTTTTCAACATGGGTGTATCTAAGTTCAGGTCCGGCCAAAGCATGGCTAAGATAATAAACGACATGCTCTACAAGATTCTCATCCTCCTGGACTAGTACTACCCTAATGGTTGACTCTGACGTAGCCAGATATAATATAAAATCCCTAGAATAATCTAGTGGACATAATAAGGGTGCCGACAGCAAAGATTTTTTCAATGCCTCTAAAGAAAGTTGTGCGGTTTCATCCCATACAAATGGGGTGTCCTATTTGAGCAGGCGCATGAAACCTTTAGTAATCTTGGCATAGTTAACAATAAAACGTTGAAGAAAATTAGACTTTCCTTGCAGGTTTTGAAGTTGCCTGAGAGAGAGAGGAGGAGGAAGATTTACAATGGCCTCAAATTTTAATGGATCCACCTAGATGCCTCTATTAGAGACAATTAACCCGAGCAATCTTCTCGACTCGACACAGAATACACACTTGTGGGCATTCAAGCGGATTTTATAATATCTGCATCTTTCAAATATCAACCGTAAATGATCTAGATGTTGGATCCTCTTACGAGAATATGTGGGTAGATCATCAAGGTATGGTTTGACAATGGCTTTAATGTCATGGAAAGAAAAGTTCATAGCCCGTTGAAAGGTTTCCCTAGCATTTTTCAATCCGAAGGGTATTTTCTTGTACACGAAGGTACCCCAAAGACAAATGAAAGAAGTTTTATGTTGGTCTTCTGGTTTTATTTGAATTTGATTGTATTCAGAGAAGCCATCCATAAACGAAAACACCTCACTTCCTACACAAGAATCTATGATCTGGTCTATAAATGGTGTGGGATAGTTGTCCTTAGGATAGGCTTTATTTAAATCTCTAGAGTCTGTACAAATGCAGATAGTCCCTTGCTTATTATCTATAGGAACAGGGTTGGATACCCATTCAGTCAAAGCAATGGGATAGATAAAACCAGCCTTCAACAGCTTTTCAACTTCTTCCTTCACAGCTGTCGCTTTGCGCGGGTTAATGGGTCTTAACTTTTGTCAAACTGGCTTGGCATCAGGATATGTTTATATTTCATGTTCAACAATCGATGGATCTATGCCTGGAATCTCCTCATATGACCAGGCAAAGACATCGTAGAATTCCTTAAACAAGGCAATATAGATGGCAATCTCTTCAGGAGAGCAAGTTTCACCTATGTATATGTTTTCCACAACATCAAGGTTTACAAATATGTTAATAGGTATAGTGGCGGAAATATTTGCCATATTCCCCTCGGTAAACATTCCTTCCCTAGGAAAGGGATTGATAGGTATATCAACATCTTCTGACAGTCTCAAACGAAACTCTTGGTTTTCTATTATTCTTAGTTCTAGAATAAAATAGGATCGATGATGAAGATCCTCACAAATCTTATCATGTCCACTCATGGCTTCCATAATAGCTTCATTGGAAGGTAAAACCATGTCTAAACAATCTATAGAATGCGAAGAGTTTTCCACCCATATGGGAAAATAGACTTCTTCCAGATCATCCGAGACTATTAGAGGATCTGGAATGGGATCAACAGTGACTTGAGTGATAGCTTGATAAGTGACCTCCACTGCCTATAAGGGCACTTCTAGTTCATGGGGGGTTGGGAGAACCCAAGGATCAGTGCTATCGACAACCGTAGCTATGGACTTCCCCACACTAGTAGAACCGATATAATTAACCGAGGCTGGAAGATCAAATGTGCCCATCAGTAATGTGTACATTCCAGCCCCCAAGCTTTGTGCAGCAGGTTTGACCTGATCAACCAATGGCACAGCAGACTCATTAGACTCTAAAAGACCTTTTCAGGTAAAATCAAGTTAATCAATAGTAACCAACTTTCCCTCATGTGGAAAAACCACTACACAAAAAATAGCCGATGCAATAGCAGACATTGCATAAGTCCAGTTCCTTCCCATAAGCAAATTGTAGTCGAAAGGAGCATCAATCACTTCTAGTTCAACAGACACTGCTTTGCCTGCCAACTTAATTTCAAAAGCCAGCAGGATACCATGCGGATGGAAGGATCTTCCATCAAAAGCAGTAAGCAAAGTGTTTGATGGGACTAGCTCTAGGGATCCAAGAGCTTTCCAACAGACCAAGGACATAACACATGTAGAAGCCCCCTCATGAACAAATGCCCTTCCAATGGTCTTACCACCATGGAAAAAATCTATTGATAAGGCTACATGGTAAGGCAGGTGAATTTTAACATCAGACAAATGAAATTTTGCCATGAAACTCGAAGAGTCCATGCTGCCTAAAGCTGCTAAGAGGGCATCCTGTTGAGTAGGACAACTCTGTAACACCTCTAAAGCTGACATTGCACACGGGGTTTGAGTTAAATCTTCAACCACAGAGTAGTTTGAAGCATCCCTAGCATTAGGGTTATGCAAAGTCTTCTTGAAGACACCTTTCAGTATCTTCGTCATAGTTTCAGCAGGCTTCTCTATTGTGAGAGGGTTAGAAGTTTCACCTACAGCTTTACCCTTCTCAACAGTCTCTTTCTCATAATTTTTATTCCTTGTCTGTAACAAAGTCGAAGATCGAACCATGTTGATATAGTTTGAGTCAGGGGCAGTTTGAGTGCCCCCTGCTACGTTAGAAGCTGAAGCAGAGTTCTATCCTTGAGGAAAAGGATCCTTCAGGACAGCCGGTTGTTGAGCTTTAAGCAGCTTCTGGGCTTGATCCATAAGGGGACAAAGGTGAGTAAGGTGGTCCTTGTGGCACAACTTACATGGGAAATTGACCTTGTTCTTTTCTTTTTTGCCCCTATCGGCATTGTTCGTGGGATTTTTCTTGTTTTGATTTCCCTCTCCCTTCTTGCCTTTCTTTTTCTTCCCGTCGGGCTGCTGATTTCCCTTCTGAGAGGTTTGTGCAAAAAAAATTGCACTCTTGGGGGAGGAGGAAGCCTTTGCTACCTCCACCATAGACTTCTTGATAGACAACTAGTGAAGTTTCTTAGCCAAATACTCTACGGTGGGAGAGTTAACGGACCCAACCACACCATCGGCATGGGGTCTAGGCTTAGGCTTCTTCGCATCATGCGTAGGCCTCGGTGCCTCAGGGATGATCTCATACAAGATCCCAGATTGTGAATAAATCAAATCCAGTTGCTAGGCCCTGAGAATGGCTTCTTCTTCATTCGTCACTCCTGAGGTGGATACGTCCTTAGATATCTAGGGAAAAAGGGATTTAAGGAACCACTCTAAAAGGAACTCAGGAGGGATAATGGCTTTTATAAGACTCTTTCACCTTCTCCACTCTTGGATGTGATCTGAGATGTGGGTAGCCTTATTTTGCCTAAAGGTAGACAACAATTCTGTTCCAAAATCATATCGGACTCGAAGCTGAAAGTGGCTAAGAAATGCACTAGCCAAGTCCCAAAAACTACTGAAAGCAGTAGAAGGCAATTCGATATACCATTTTCCCTCCGTACCTATTAAGGTTCTCTGGAATAGCCTCAACCTAATTGAATCTTCATTCAGCGAATTCAAAGAACACCATAAATGAAATGTGGTGGCATGAGCCCTAGGATCTTCACCAACTTTGCCTTCGAACTTAGGGATGTATGATGGCAATTTGATGGGAACAGGTGGCCATAAAGGGTCATGCCTCACTGGGTCATTCATCAATTTTGAAAAATTTGGCAAGTTTAAAGTTGCCAGGAATGGAATTTTGGGTTGATTCGGGGAACTAAATGTGCCAGCCTGGGGATTAGAGGGACCTTCCCTTGAATGCCTATGGGTAAAAGTGGGGTTGCCCCCTACCACCGGTTGTGAAGTGGGAAGATTAATCTAAAATGGATTCCATCCGTAAGCCACATGATTGTGTGTGGGAGGTGCAGTGTAATAATTTTGGGCCGTCCCCATAGAAACAGGGGTCTGGAAGACAGGAGCCGGTATCCCTTCGTTGAACAATGAAAAGGGGGAGCTCATAAACGGGACCGAAATGGGAGTTTGGAAACTTTTCCCATAAGAGGTATTGTTCCCAAATTTCACTCCTACATAGGAAGTTGATGGACCTACGTATGGACTGGATGGGGGAATGTGCCCCCCATTCCAAGGAAATCCTTGGACAAATGCCGAGGATCCTACCGGACCGCTCTAGGTAGTATATGGAAAGGAATAAGGAATAGTAAGTATATTGGGGATCCCAGTAACCATGTCACTAGAAGTACTTGCTAGGTTTGATTGAACCAGTGGTTGAACCACCCGGCTCGCTGGAGTCAAAGGTGTAGAAGGTAAACTAGATCTAGGGGCACTCACCGGTGGAGGTAGTACCCCTTCAACTGGAACGACTGAGTTGAACAAAAAAGGTATTTCTTTTGCAGAAGACATGATCCTACCCACAGGGACACCTAATACAGGTGAATCAAATGGTCTAACCTGAACGGTCACAGGATCATTTAAATCAATCAAGGGGGTGTTAAAGTTCCTTGCAAACTCGTCAGTCTGCAATTCTTCTATCTCAATTGTATCAAGATCAAAATGGTTAGCTATCAGTTCTGGTTCACCGAGAACTTCACTTATCCCTACCGGTTCAAATGAACCTTCCGTGTCCAATCTCCACCTTTGGGGTGGAGGTGGAGGCTCCAATGTGACGATAGGAGGAAGGTTTCTCAACCTTCTTGACCTTCTAATAAGTTGGTCCTCCATGATTGAAAATTTGACAAATCACACCCTAGGGCCAAATAAACACAGGAAAAACCATAGAGCATACACTATAAAAATCCTAAATTCTCAAACAATCAAACAAGGGTAAAAGATATACTTTCCCGAAGAAAGCTGATGAACGATTACTTGGCGTCCTTGAAGTGGTTCTTAGGCACAAGCGGAGGAATCACCCAACCGCCCTCCTACACTTACAACAAGGGTTACCTTCCAAGCCCGTTCAAGGTGAACCAGAAATAGCCTTCCGGTTTACCTAGGTATGAACCCTAAATGTGAAGAGATTAAAGGCTACCTTAACTATACCAACAATATGGGGGACAATCGCAAGCCTGACTCGTACACATGGGTAGGGTAGCTGAGCCCAAACTCTGTCTAGGACAGAATCCCCAGATGCATAAAAGTTCTGATTTACATTTTGACAAGGATTCGGAGGGTTATCTCCTCTGTCCAATGCTGCCACGCGGCCTTGTGCTTGAATCCCATTTGAGAGGATCTTCCCAGATACAATCGATAAATTCAAGGATTTACCTAAATAAAGGTCCACTACATCTGAATTTTAAAACTTATGGGAAGTTTACACTTCCTATCCCACAAGTCTAGCCTAATCTAGTAGGTGAAAGGCCCCTAAAAACAAAAAATTACTAGTAAATTTTAATTATTGCGTTCATTTTAAAGGGTTGTTTCTTACTCAGAAGGAAATGGAGTGATGTACTTATGGTGTTTTTGCCTCAATAATAAATAAATAAAAGTAAAGGTGCATATGTTTTTCAAAGCAAATTACCACTATTAAAGTAAACTTCTTTTTCTTTTGTAAATGTATATTGATGAACTAATGCAAATGAAAAAAGAAACTAAGCCTATGTTTTTTGTAGTTTTTGAGATTATATTTTAAAACTGAAATGAAAACTACTAATGCAAAAGCAAATGCAAAAGCTTAACAATGTTTTTCTTTTCACTTTTAAACTTGCTCAAACTCTACCATGCACCTAAAATGCACTAAGCTTGAGTAAACTTGGAATTAATAAACTGTGTAAAAACAACAAACTAAAGTAAAACAGGCTATCAGAACCAAGAAACAACCAACAAAGGAAGACTAGGAACCTTCAGCTTGGGTATACACAATTACAAAAATCACTGCAAATGCATAAAAGGTAAGTGACAACCAACCACTATCAAAAGACAGACTGGAAAAACAATGCCCAAGACCTTGATCACTGATCTGGACAGAGACACTTCACCCTATAACCCAAACAAGCCAAGCTACTTCAACATGCAAATAGAAAATAATCCAAGTAAAAGAAACCCAAGGGCTTTCGAAAAAGTACAAAGTGTGGTCACCAAAGGACTTCTAACAAACATCACAATATCCATAAAGAAAGACAACTAACAACAGGAATTACAAAAAGAGAGGGACAAGCAAACCCAATCCTAAAAAAATCCCTATTTCAAGGCTTGTACATGACTGTATATAAGGGCAACTCGCGTACTGTACGCGACTGTCCAAGAGAGCAACCTGCATACAGGTACAAATTTTTTCTCAAAAAATAAGAAAAATCCATAAGACTTTCAAACACTGTACTAAGTATGAACCAGGATAAAAAACCACACCAAAATCAAAGCAAAGACTAGTCAGGGGTGACAGAAAACAACCTACAACAGTCTGGGCTCCCCAACGGAGTCACCAATTTTGTTGTACAGGAATAAACAACTTATAATCGAAGGTCTGGGGTTACCAACATACTCAAGAAACTTGGAGGCAATCAACTCTAGAATGCAGTAAAGCAAACAGGAGGATAGAAAAGACTCACTCGATACACGACGGTTGATCTTAGCTTTTCCTCTTTCGCTTTGCTTCTCCTCCAAATCTTTCAAGGATGTTTCTCCTTCACCTGTCAAAAGTCAATCTTCCATATACAAGATGATACATATATATAAATGGGTTAGATTATAAATCATATACAGAATGCTGAAACATAAATATTTATCAAACCACAATATATGAGAGACATTCAAGACACATATGAAAGAAGGATTATCTTAATTAACAATAATGAAATAGTTCAGATTACAACCCAATGCCTGAGACAAGGACTCCTCTACAACCAAAGGATTCTGAGTTCCACTACTCCAAAGACGTCTGTATAAACTCCACCAGCATAACTTTGCTTTCCAAGTGTATGTATATAACACCCTCCCCGAGGCCTGTATTTATACTTGGTGAAATAAGGCAGTTTCGAAGGTTGAGGAGGTTGATACAGTTAAGGATATTAAGGTTAAGTGCTTAACTAATCTCAAGTAATCGCATGTTTTTATTTTTAATGTCAAAGGGACATGTATGCAGATATCAATACTGGCAACTCACGTATGACTCGCGAGTTGCTCTAAGGGTAACCCACGTACACATCTGTACATGAGATGCAACAACCGATACTCATGTACAACACGCGAGTTGCATATCTAAAGAGTCGCGTACATGACTTGACATAGCTAAAGGGTAAAAATAACCAGCTGGATGGATGCTGAATGTAGTTCTTAATAAGTCCATCTATAGTGTTTTGGGAAACCCTCAATCCATAAATGTCCTTTTGTGTGCCAACATGAGGGATTTCAGCACTCGGACAGAGAGGTGCCATTCAGGTGAATAACAGTTGGCTCTTCTTGTTTTTGCACTGTCAAATAGGATAAAGGTCTTTGTCAATCTAGGTAGCATCAAGGTGCCATTGATCCTTCCATCAAGGTATCATTAAGACAACATCCTCAATAAAGACTTGATCACATCAGGGTAACGTATGAAGTCCAAGGCCTAGCGTCTGGAAGTAAAGTTCAGAACATTATTTGAAAAAAGAAGTGTTTTTTTTCTAAAGTTGTTAAGCAGATCAAAGATCGACCTCAGTTGGAGCAAAGTATGCATGATGAAGTCAAATCCGCAACAATATAAGTGATATTGGACAGGTGTATCAGGTGCTATTCTCAAATGAGTTTGTCCAAATTTTCAAGGTGAGGGTAGTGATATATCATTCTAGTGAATACATATTATATATTAAATAAAATTAAGTTTTTTTTAAATATATATAT
>LPNX011181015.1:0-11217 GCA_001517045.1 Pseudotsuga menziesii | reverse complement strand
AAAAAGTCTTTATGAATTGCTCCTATGCTTTTGTTCCTCAGCTTGTTCAACTACCATTGCAGGGTAATTGTAACGAACCCTTTTATGGCCTCAGAAGTTGCCTTATTAAGTAGCCCATCAAGATCTTGCTGCCACTCCTCCACTAAAGCAGATATAGATGGAAAAGGTTCTAAACTTCATTTTATTTCATTATCATGCTGGAAGAAACTAACAATTACATTTACCTATGTTATACACAACCATATGGTCAATGCTAAGCAATTAAAATTTAATGGAAGATTTGTAAGAGATGTTTGATGCATACTCTAAGGGATTTTTCGGTGTTTCTTTATAAACAAAAAACCAAGCATCGACCCAACCACCTCATCAAAAATTGCACACAAGAATCACCAAGGATTAGCATTTAAAAGGATACAAGTTTTATCGGCTCAGTGAATCATTATTAAACATTGGTATTAAATTGTTTGAACATTTAGAAATGCAATACAACACATAAGTGTCATAACTTATAGAGAATGTATCAATGGCATTCTCAAATGTCCCATAAAGACTTGGATTGTGTTATAACATCTTAACATATTCACTTTCCTCCAAATTCTACTAAATCCTTGTACGTTCCAAACATGGAAAAAGACTAGATGTGCATCCTTGGTGTAAAAACATATATAACTTAAATAAGGCCTTGAACACATAAAAACAAAATATTTATTATGAATTATACTTGCAATAAGCATAATTAATTACTTAAGAAGAAATGAAAAAGGTAACAAGATATAATTATTTTTCATAACTACAAATGAATTCATTATAGGAATGCATACATGTATTTGGATGGGAATTAAATATTTAGGTTATTGTACGTTTGCTTATGCTAATAAATTTTACAACCATCTAGTGAATTTCAAATTCGGTATTAAAGGAATTTTTTAATGGCGGATTTGAGTACCCCATACCCTAGATACTGTAAAAATAGTGGTTGGGTACGTGATAATGAAGGAGACACGTCATGCATGATACTTGATGATATCGAACAACTAAGCATGGTTGAGGTACAAGAAGTATCTTTTATGGTTAATGAGTAGTCGTGTCTCAATCAATGGGGCTAATTTAGTGTAGCATAAGGAGCATTTTCATGACTTAAAAAATGAAAAAATAATCTATTCATTGATGTCTTCAACTCTTATCCAATTGGTGTATAAAAGATTAATGAGAGAATGTGTCTTTGGGGTTGCAATATGTTTGGGGAATTAACATGATGAGTTTGTTGTTTATTATAGAAATTTTCAACCTCCCAAAGGAGGGCATCAAGCCCTAGATCTTTAGCTACTTTATCTTTATAGATTTGATATTTTATCACGTATTTCGCCTGCAGTTTTTTTTTAAAGATCATAAAAAATACACTAGAATTTATAAAAGAAATTGTTGGAGATGTCTTCTAAATCCTTTTTGTGCGACAGTATGAAGGATGATTTTTATGATACTAGCCAAGCAAGGCATTTTTTGGAGCATATAGATAAGGCTTTGGAGAGGCACACAATGTCCCATGGAGGATTTTGGTGGCTTGGTTAGCATGTAAGGATTTATATCAACCCTATCCAACATTGGATATAGCAAGCTTGTAGTGATACAAGCTTTCTTTTGGATGAGTTTACATGTTTACCTTCGTGGTCAAGGTCCTACTTTAGTTTTCAACCATGTATTGACCAACATTCATGCACATGCTACCATGATGCTTGGCATATCCTTGTTTTGGTTTATTGCTAAAGGGAATATCTCATGGTGTTCATGATATGATATAGTGGCTGTATTGCTTTATAATTTCACCTAGATTTTACATATTCCTATGTTAGAGGGGGATAGGAAGAGTAAGCTTGATGTTGCAAGCATTAGTGTTCATTTTTATACGTTCCCTTTGTAAATTTTGGTTTGTGCCTTCTTTGTAAATTCATTTTTGAAAACTTAGTAACTTGAACAAAGAACATTTTGGATTGCTTATAATGGGGTTACTGCATGTGAAGTTTGGATCCTTGCTGCCATTGTTCCTCACCTTCTTATGGAAATTTTAACAAGTACATAGAAAAACACTTATAGGTTTTGGAGTTTGATTGAACCTTGTAGCAATGTACATGTCCCCATATGGATCCAGTTGTTACTACCCAAAATGCAAATGCATTATGAGACATTGTTTCATTGGCACTAAACAAGGGAGATTTCCCCATATGGAGCCAGTTGTTTTTTTTTTTTGACAATAACTGTTGGGTAGATTAAAACGAGCCAGAAAAACAGCTTCCGGGGACTGAGTTACAAAGGGAGAGGCCTTGAAATGCCAACTGCTCTGAAGTGAATGAACGGGACCACAATTTCCCAGCCTGAGAGTAGCAACACCTGCAGTCAAATTAGTTGAGCAGTAGAGAGGAAACAATGCCAATGTATATGGAGCTAGTTGTTACTACCCAAAAGATGTGAATTTAAGGAGCATAATTATAGCAACCTCTTGTTTATCAACTTTTTCTTTCACATGCTTAGAGGTCACTCACATCTTTTTAGGTGTGTTTAATGGTTGAGTTTACACATTAGGAGGCATGGTTTCACTTGCGGTAGAGATTCACCTTTTTTATCATGTATCTACATATTTTCATACATATTTGTTCATTAAGGGTGCATCTCATAGTCTTCGAGGCATAATCCACATATTTGAAGGCATTTCACAACATCAAAATTCCTATGAGGGTGAATTGAATTAAATGTGAACATATGGTATACAAATCCCATTTACAAGATCAAACACATATTTTAGGTGGAGTGACCATCATCCAAGGAGGGTTTCATGGAATCAAACACCAAGAGTAGGGTAGTGCTCCACCTTTGGAGAAACTTAGTATATTTTATGGTTCTATTGAGTAGTATTTAATAAGGGTGGCCAAGCTTCAAGATGGATTGCACATCTTCCTAAGGCACCCACTTTTGGAGGATTGTTTACATTATTTACACATGCATAACCTTAACATTTGGCACTCATCCACCATTTTCACATTCTCTAAGGTTACACCACTTCTTGAAGCTTGATTAATAATGTTTTGATTGATCAAAAATTCGAAGCTAGAGGAGACATGGCATTCTTACACGCTTCTCAAGGGAATTGACTATTTTATATATATATATATATATATATATATGGGATAGTTAATGAGGGCAATTCAACTACTTGCACATCTCTTGAAGTTGTACCTTATACAAAACAAATAATGGCACGTGTTTCAAGGGGTCATCACTCTTTTGGAAGTTCTATGGATGAGGACAATGTCAAAGTGACCTGAATGCTTCTTCTACACTCTTTTAAAAGCACACATGTCAAGAATATAGGAGCACTCCACATTCCTAGGAGGGATTAATGAACCATTAGGAATCTTTTGTGCAATTATCAAAAGTGTGCCACTTTTAAGAAGTTTCTATACAATTTGAAGTGGTCAAAGGGGGCCTTTTTGGAGAGGACTCTCTTGAGAGGGTGACACATGGTAGCTGGCACATTCCCCCAAGGCCTAAGAATTGCCTATACATAGGAGCATTCCCATCGACTTGGGATATGTTGTTCAAGGAGTGGTTAATAAGGAGCTAGCATCATGGATTCATTCAAAGATTTTCTCATGCATTTTCTATTATTTTGTGAAACAACTGACCTTGAGGAGATTGGATGATGTATATTTCAATATTATTTCTTGGAGAGGAAAGTGGATATATGATACCACATATTATTATTTTATTTTAATGAGATTGATCTAGAAATTTTATAAAAATAGAATCTCTCTCCATTGTTTATCATGATTGTATTTGCGAGGAGACCCCCTCCAAACCTAGTTGAAAATATATTGGGAGAAAGAAGTTAAGGGGACCATTTTATGTGAGGTTTTCCATCTTTCTCTTTTATTTTCTTTAATTAGTTTTTGTCAATATATATGTGTTGACTTTAAGATTAAAGAAGAGTATTTTTTCCTCCAAAAAGATTGTTAGGGTTGAGCTAAAACCCTCCCTTCACTGCTATAATATCACCATTAGGGTTCACTCTCTTTTGAGGAATTCCCTGGCTAGAGTGTCAAATTTAGGTGTAGCACGTCTTGGTCCTCTTGAGCTTTTGGTGGAATTGTACTAAAAGACTGCTATATTATTGGTTATTCAATCTCAATAAAGGGATTCCCGCTTATTTACATTGCCAAATGTGAAGGCTATGCATGTAGGGAGAATCCTTGCAAAAAGTATTGAGACACTACCATGTTCAAAAATAGACATGCTATCTTTTTTGTTTCTATAATCATTATTATCCAAAATTATAAAGAAAAATTGGGATGGGCATGCACCATTAAGACACACAAAAAAAAGGATGAGACACCAAAGTAAATATACAAATGGAATTCTGAATTAAAGCTAGCTTCATTGTGATCTAACAAAATCTATGAAATGAGAGTGAGTGCATGGGAATACACATCGATTTGTCTAATTTAACCAAAACATGGCGTGAAATTGTAACTTAAACAAAATTATTATTAAAATAAAAATCTAAATCTAAAATGATTTTAAAATAGTATTAAACAACATAATTAATTAAATTATTGGTTTTAAATAAATAAAATTATGAATAACATAAACAATAATAATAAACTCTAAGTATGGAACAAAATCACAATACAACAGCTTGCATAGTCCCTACTTTTTCTATAAAAGCTAACATGGATGTTTTATCAATACTAAGAATCACCATGTTCTTCTCCTCCTTTACTAAAAATTATGTGACTTATGCCAATGTACTAGTGCTTGTACATTATACAACCTTTGAACCATATAACCACTCGTGGGCATGAATGGGGCAAAGTTGCTTAGCATAAATACTTGTACTTCGTTCACGATCACCAAATATGTTCACTTGTTTTTATGACATCACTTGTTTGTAGACTAAATTGTCCGTACAAATGATTAAATTTATGGATGCCACATTTTTCTCATTTCCCATAATATAGTGCTTCCATTGTTGACATGCATGAACAATGCAGTAAGTAACCTCTTTATAATAGGTGGGTATTTGTTAATCAGGTTTGTCCATAATATAGGTGTTTCAATTGTTGGCATGCCTAGACAATGCAAAAAGTAAGCTCTTTATCATAGGTGGGGTATTTGTTAATCAGGTTTGAGAGTGTCTTGTTGTGATAGGGAAGAATATGTCCATGTTGGGTGAGGATTGCACAGATTACATAATTTGAGGCATTAGTCTTGATTTTGAACGATGGTTGTAATTCCAAAAAAAATAGGATTGTTATCACGCAAAATCGATGTGTCAATAACTCATGTTTTTTTGTTGTATCGTGACATAAACAAACTTGACCTTTGATCCACCCTTTCTCACTGTGTTCGGGACCAAGTAATGTGGGAGTAACCCAACACATAATTGTCTGCAATTGCGTGAGTATCTTTGCAGATTCTCCACTATGTGAAGCCATAGAAAGCATTGATGAAAATTACCACTGTTAAATCCAATCAGCCCAAACTAGGCCTATCAAAGCAAAACATGAAGAAATATGTTGGAACAATAAATTTTAAGAGTTAACAAATTTTGATAAAAAAAAATTCTTAATATCTTCTCTACTTTATCATTAAAAGGCTCTGAATGTTCTGAAGATGAAGATATTGCATCAGAATAGTGTAATTTCTCTGTATTCAACTTGTTAATTTATTCCACAACAAATATTTACTAAAACGTGAATTGGCATTGTTGATCTCTGCAAACTAACAAATGATTTCATTCACTACTTATGAGTAAAGTGGGCAACAATAAGCAACAATATGGGATCAAGAAAATAAGGAAAAAGAGGTCAAGCAAAAGGACAAATACCCTTACTTCCTCCTAGAGCCTATTCTCCCAATCATAAAGTATCTCCACGGTCGAGCAATGACTTCCCTGTGTGTAAGGTTCATCAGTGTTGAGGAATTCAACAGTATCTTTGCAAGCAATAAGTGATTTCAAAGACCAACTCCAGGACAAGGCACTTAAAACTTTAGTACAACAATAATTGTTTTCTATAGCACATACGAGCAAATTGACTGATCTCTATTGAAGTTGTTTAGCTCAAAGAAAACATGCATATTCTAGATTCAAAATCAGAAAAAATGACGAGAAATATTAATATAGATGCATGCATCATGGTAGTTTCAAAGTGATCTAATATTTGGGTTCACAGGAAAATGTGAACCAAGATTTGGAATGTAAATGTAGACCGCAATTCTCATTCTTAGAGGCTAGTGAACCAAAATTTGGATTGTAAACGTAGACAACAATTCTCATCCTTAGAGGCTTGTGAACCCAGATTTGGATTGTAAATGTAGACAACAATTCTCATCCTTAGAGACTTTTCAACCCAGATTTGGATTGTAAAAGCAGAGAAAACATCATATTTCTGAGGCTTTTGCGGTTCAAGTCAATTTGACATCAATTAAATATAAAGGGAACATGAAATTTTGCTTTCAATAGATTAAAAAAAATTGAGATCAAACTTTTCATTTGGACAGAAGGGAACCTGAAAACTTTGAATCTAGTAAATAAATTTATACAAACTTCTTCACGCTATAGAGAACAAGGTGATTATGATAAAAATATAATATATTAATGTATGTGAATTATCAAACCTCAATGGAACAGAGAATTACAAAATAGTGAAGGAAAATTTTTGGGATAGATATCTTTCTCTACTTGCCAAACTATTGCTCCATCTATAAACTTTGAAACCTCTTTAAATCCTTCAGAGGATTTGAGAAAATATTCATCCAGCTTTGAGATTATCTCCTTGATAATTTTATGCCTTTTGGAATTTGTTGTCGCCTTTCACGCACCAAAGAATAAGTTTGATTTTAAAAGTGAAGGAAAGAAGGAAGAAGGAAATGCTTAAGCTGAGTGTCTAAGGAATCTAACAGTGGAAGGCAGAGGGACTATGTCTTTCTTGAAAGTCTTAAAGAATAGTAGATTCAACCAAGATCATCCACTCCAATCAAGCTAGGAAATTTGCATCACTAACAATACTTGCACAAAAGGGGATCAAAGCTGGTATTTCAACAAATGAAGAATGAGAGAGCATAAGCACAACTTAGTATAGTTTGTTACTCCTAGATCTTTACAAGCATAAATAGTAAATGAAATCAAACTAGAATCATTTACCCTATATGTTAACAACAATTTTAAGGCCATATAGATCACCACATTAAGCAAAGCAAAAAGCAACAATATAGTGACCTCATATACCAGTGACAATATTCATCCAAAACACAAATGCAACACACCTTAGACCTCTAAAGTCTTTCTATTAATAAAAAAATAATTCATAGCTTGGGTGTAGCCTTAGGTCCTTTGACCATGCCAAAAATTGAGCAATATGTTTGCTTAAATAGCTAATACCGGGCAGGGGGACGCACCTCAACTAAAGAACACAGAGCATGAGCTTGAGTTCATTGAGAGAAACAAGGGATAGCTTTGAGTTTGACTGAAGTCTCATGAGGTAGGCACCACCTCAAAGGGAGGTGCGCCACCTCTCCAAGATCCAACACCCAACTTCATAAGAAGTCGCTCAGTTGAGGGTGACGCAATCTCTTTCGAACGTTTAAAGGCAATGATCATTCAGCTGACCCAATCTCGCCAGTTTACTTCATTGATGAATCAATAGCGTAGGTAGAGCCAGTTTAAGCTCCTTAGCCCACAGCGGAAGAATAGGTGGGAGAGGCAGGGGCATATCCAGATTCAGGTCCAAATAGAGTTCTTGCTCTAGATCGAGATTCATCCATGGACCCAGTAGCGAAGGAAGCAGTGAAAAAGAAAATGAAGTTGACTAAGCAAAAGAATTGAAATTGAAGCAGCACTCGTAGTGAAGGCAGAGGAAACTAGAGCCACAAAGACAAAGGTAGCATCAGTCCCGGGCGAAGTCTCAGACGCAGATCCATAGCAAGTAATTCCACCAGTTATAGATTTGAATGCAAATCCATATAGATATCCAGTTGCTGTTCGCGTGGATTCAGTTATTGAATCAGTCCATCTTGTTAATCCGGATACAGAGCAGCATCGTGGGATTGATATTATTTGATTTCAATGGAGATGTGCCCTCCAACCAACCCATTCCCATGAGCCGAGTAAATGAAGTCACACCCCTTCATAACATATATTTGCTACACTCCAAATCTTCTCCATATTCAACTATTAAACTTTTGCCCAATTTGCTTTTCATAAGAGATCAAAACACCACCCCATCAAAACATGTTCCCTTGACTTTTGGACTTTGTCATTTTGTGCTATTTTGCGCATTTTTAATATTTATTGACCATTTTGTCTAATCTTTAAGAAAAAATGCTTTGCAGGATGTTTTAGTTTAGTTGCCCAAAACATATGAAAAGTGGGTCCCAGGGTGAAGAGTATGCTCTAAATGTGAAAACGAGCAACCACACGCCAAATTTCGCCTCCGGATCAAACTTTTATGCCTTTTACAGATTTTTTAATTAAAGCATTAAAAATGACCTAATTTTGTGTGAAAAAATATATTTCTCGGAAACGAACAAAAACTTAAGGAGACATGAACATGTCCATACGACTCAATACCAATGCCTAACATTCTTATATACATTGACATGTGAACTTTAATAACCTCCTAAGACCTAACCGCCAAGACGACCATTCTAGCTTTGGAGGGGTGGTGAAAAACTCAAAAATTATATACATCATTTATTCAACATTGCATGATTGACAATGGAAAAAACACCTTGGAACGATTGGATTGACGTCTAAGTCTTAGGAAGCCAAGTCCGGGGTATGAACATGTGGTACAAAAAATAAAAGGGCCAAAAAGGCCTAATATACTTCTTCTTTGTCGTCTTGCCTGAAAGTCCAACTAAGTGCAACTTAGTTGGTAACAAAATTGTCATTGCTAAAACTTAATTTTACATCTAATGAGTGCATGCACAAAGATGGCAAATTCTCACCAACAAGACAATACTTGTAAATTTTTAAATGGAGAGGACATCTCGTGGATTATGATTACAACATGGCAAGCTAAGAAAATGCGCTTTTGCAAAGTGGGTAGCTACCCTACAAGAGAAGGGGAGATTATCATGTTCTTGCTATTGCAAATGGTAGTTTAACCCTTTGCTTGTGTAGCGAAGAGCAAACACTTTCATTTATGTAGTAGCAGGAAAAGGGAAGGTTGACTTTTCTTATGGAAATAGGGAAGGTTAAGTTGCATTCATATACAAGTAAAGTTTGAGTGAAAAGTCTCTTTTCTACATCCCTTGAAAGCATCCTGGATAACAAATCCTTTGCTGGCACTGATATGGAGTGCCATTTTTCAGAGTGAAAATCCACTTGTACTAGTTTTATTGCCTCAAATATTGCTTTAAGAGATTCACCACGAAAAGGTAATATGCCCACCAAGAGAGCATGCAGGAGGACACCAGTCCCCCATACATCAACCTTTTCTGAATATGTCCCTGCCAAAACTTCAGGGGCAACATACGAGGCGCTTCCAACCACACCCGATACGGCTTGACCTGTTTAAATGCAAAAATGTACCGTTAATCAAGTACATAAAGAAAACTCCTGAATTATTTAATAATGATGATAATAATGCCGTAGCCATAAGAATCAAAGTTGATCACAATGCATTTCACAAATAAATACCCATTGCAATCCGCGTGGACAAGCCAAAATCAACCAGCTTCAGTTGTCCGGAACTGCTTCGGAGAACATTCTCGGGTTTGATATCGCGATGGACGACGCCCATCTCATGGCAGTATTTAATTACCATTATTAATTCTTTGATCAAATTTGCAGCCTGATGCTCAGAGTAGCATCCATTCCTAGACATCTCGTCGATCAGACGTCCACCAGAGCATAACTCCATCACAAGATGCAAAGATTCTGCATCTTCATACACGGCTTTGAGTGTGACAACACCTGGATGGCCTGAAAGATGCTGGATAATCTCAAGCTCTTTATGGACATTTTCTTCAGTATTTTTTCGCAGAGTCTTGCAAGCCAGCTCTTCCCCAGTAACTTTGTTTTTGCATATTCTCACCACACCAAAGTTTCCTCGTCCCAATTCGAATCCCAGATAATAATCTTCTGTAAGCTTTCGCTTTAGACTTAGTGACTTCAGATCATAATCTTTTGTAAGCTTTCGCTTCCTGCCGGTCTGGGTAGGTGCATGAATACAGTCAACCTTTCTCTTGATTCCTCTTTTCGGTGAAGTAGGTAAACAACCCCTTCTTGTAGAAGGAGCAATGGAAGCTGCTGCAGGATGCAAATGTAATGAACCCGATTCTTCATCCCTCATCTTTTCCTTCGTCCACTTCCTCTGTTGTTGCAAAGAAAGGTGCGAGGCCAATGATGTGGAAGAGGCGCCATCATTGCATAGACGAGCTATGTGTTCTAAATTGGCAAGGTCTACTGCAGCTCCTCCTTTTTGCTTCTTTCTTGATGAATCCATATGAACTGTGGACAGCAAAAATAGTTTAACCAAAAGATGTGGGGCTGCAAAACCAAACCAGAAGCAAAGATTGTCCAAGTTAAAAGAGGAGCTTAGAATCAGTGACTTCAATTAATTGCTGATCAACAATACAATCTGCACACAAGCGAATAGCCTGTAAATAAAAACTAAATGACCTATTCAAAATACCATCTGAAAAAAGCTTCCTCAGAACACAGGCACCACATAATAAAGATTCTTTAACCAGCTATGATCTGTCAATACATGAAAATTTCTGTTGTTTTCATGTAAATCGTGGACATTATTACTCTTCAAATCATTTTCAATCCTCCTTTCACCACAGAGTATTCATTAGAAAAAAAGAACCGAAGACCTAATAAATCAAAGAAAAAGTTGCATACCTCTGAAATTTCTGTCCAAACGCCCGAGATAGCTCAAGAATATGATTGAGGAAACCTGAATTCCAAGTACAGCGAGTGCATGCCGAATTAGGATGGCCAAAAGAAGTTGAAACCCTCGATGTTTACAGAATTATTCGAGGGAAAACCGAAGAAAAATTCACATAGAGAAGTCGTGAGGATTTTTGAATATGTAAAAGAATACAACCCCCGGTGAGAATATATGTGAAAAATTCAAAATCCGCGGGAATGGCTGCAACGTAACCTGCACTGAAAGGCGGCGCGCGCAAAATACCTAAAGACGTCGCAAAATAAGA
>LPNX011180936.1:2348-81215 GCA_001517045.1 Pseudotsuga menziesii | reverse complement strand
CAGTTTATTTTTAGTTTAATCGAACTGCTACTAAGGATTCCAGATTCCTTAGTAGGTGCTCATCAGCACAAGCTAGGGTGAAAACCCTAGCTACAAATTGCACCCCTCTTCTCTTCTCTTCTTATGATTCAAGCTTCTTCTTCTTCCCAAAGTTCGCTGAAAGTAATCACTTCCTTCTGGAACACATTCCTTGAATGAATTCCACGATCCTGGGAGGCCATTCAAGGTGGCCATCATCACTTCTGCATTCTTCACTTTTATTTTATTTTACCGCTTCAAGTTGTTCTTGATTTGAGAGACTCTTATGACTGCATGGTCTCTGCATTCTAGATTTTCACATTCTTCAACTGGATTCTTTAGGTCATATTCTAATTTTTGTTCTTCCCTTCAAATAGCTTGAAATTCTGTTCTTCCGTTCTGCAACCCCATTCTGTTGTGGATTATAAGGAGTTGACAACTCCCTCTTAGTCCCTGCTTCTTTGCATAGCTCTTTGAATTCATTCGAAGTGAATTCTCCACCATTATCTGATCGAATGGTCTTGATCTTCTTTTCAGTATGGTTCTTGATCAAGGATTTGAATTCCTTGAACTTGCTGAACACTTCATCTTTGTTTTTCATAAAGTAAATCCATGTCTTTCTAGAAAAATCATCAATAAGAAAAACATAGTATGCATACCCGCTTAGTGAGTTTGATGACATTGGACCGCATACATCGGAGTGGATGATTTCTAGAATGCCTTTGGCTTTGCTTTTGCTGCTAGGAAATTTCTTCTTTGTATTCTTCCCTTTCGGACATCCTTTGCAAACTCCATCATGCTTTGTTTGGAATACAATAGGTAGTGCTCTATAGTGCACATGTGCAAGCCTTCTATGATAAAGCTCATTTGGCTCTACCGTATCATGGATCAAGGCTTGTTCTGGATGACCCTTCAATTTGTACAAGCCTCCTTCTTGTTCTCCAATCACTACCGCATCATCAATTTTCTTTCCTTTTGGCCAAATGATGACTTGACCATCGATGAATGCAACCCACATTCCTTTTGCATCCAAGGCTGAAATGGATAGAAGATCCTTCTTAAGT
Source organism: Pseudotsuga menziesii (assembly GCA_001517045.1). Taxonomy (NCBI): domain Eukaryota; kingdom Viridiplantae; phylum Streptophyta; class Pinopsida; order Pinales; family Pinaceae; genus Pseudotsuga; species Pseudotsuga menziesii. The sequence goes on along the minus strand of LPNX011180936.1, from coordinate 80,133 downwards.
CTTGGAACAAACAATACTTCTTTCATTGTTAGAGACTTACCAGAGCCTAGCTTGTATGAAGATTCCCTACTACCTTTTATTGGATATTGGTAGTCATCTTCTAGTTTCACCTTGTGAGGTGATTTATGTCTGATAGTCTTACAAAGAATTCCTTGAATCCCGTCATATGTTTGGAAGCCCCACTGTCTATAAGCCAATCATCATTTCCATGAGTAATGTTACCTGTGAGAGCTGATATCAAAACATATTCATCCTCGCTTGAAGAATCTTCACTTTCATATATGGATTTCTTTCTGGATGGTTCATCATCCTCTACAGCATGAGCATGATGTCTTCTTTGGCCTCGTCTCCCTCTGAAACTGGAACCTCTATACTCATGTAGGTGTCCAATCCAGTTTCTTCAGAGAGATCAAATACTTCTATGCTTGGAAGTTGTCAAATTCACCAAGCTTATCATGAAGCTATTATGATAGATCATATTGAAATGAGAACCTCAAATGGAAATACAAAAGATTAGATCTTACCGATTTGAGGTGTCCGTCCTTGTCCCAGAGTTCGCTGATCTAGGGTTTGTCGCAGAAACCCTAATTTTCAAAACTTGGAAACTTTCAGATCTGATTGGACAAAAAGATAGATCTCTTCAAATGGAGCTGTCCAATGTACTCCTTTTCTGAAAATAGTGGAGGGAAGCTCCTGAAACAGGAAGCCCTAATTTACTGATTTCTTCTGCAGAAATTCCTATTACTATTTATGTGATCCTCTATTTCTCACTGAGGTAACCTCGCATGTCCCTGATCCAACACTGTAGGTTTCATCAGAATTGGTTTCACCATTTTGGATTTATGATCTTTTTCCCAAGGTGACCTGTTACAGGACTGTTCAGAACAACGAAGTTGTACGGCATGCCACGTGTCATTGGTTCATCTTATGAATCTGATATTCGGACCACCAAATTTAAAGTCTGTGCCATTTCTGGAATACCTTCAGGAATTCCATTTGGACCTCTGTAGCTCAAGATATTGAAGATCTCCCCAGATGTCCTGTTCAAGGATGAATTCTGGAAGAGGCTGGAACCCTAACTTGGAGAGATCATATCTCCTGGAGTACAGCGAATCTGAGTCTGATGTTTGGATACAAGCTTCATTAATATTTTATATCAGGGTTCCTGCAATTTTCAACTTCTGAGACTTTTCCAATCTCGGAATATAGCAACTGTACCAAAACGTATCAGTTTTAGTATTTAGGGTTTCTCCTAGCTCAGGGTCAAACTAGGGTTTGACTTTCCTGGAGTTTCACCCAACCAAATTTCTTGATCCAGGTCTCTAAACCTCAGTTTGGATGAGGAGAAAAATCCTATGCTGGTCTCACTCAAAAAATTCCTCTTCTGTAGAAAGCCCTAATTTCCACATCGAAACTGAAAATGTTTGAAATTGAATTCTGCATCGACAGAAAGATGCACCCTTCAATGGAGAGTCATCCTAGCATACTTTTGCTGAAAATATGTGGAGGAAGATCCACAAAATAGGAATCCCTAGTTCCTGTAGCTGCATAATGTATTCTTCTCAGGTTAGCTCTGATACCATGTTAGTTTTTCATCACATTAAAGCTAGCATTATGATCTTAGGATCTTTTCACTAAGAGAATAACAAGCACAGCAATAAAACACAAGCACATCACAAGAGACAAGAGACACAAAGAGTTTTCCTCGGGGAAACCATAAAGGAGAAAACCCCACAACTTCCTCTAAGATAGAATCAACACCAAAATAGTAAAAGATCTCCCAAAACAGCAGTAGTCTTCTGTCTTTTGTCTAGTCCCAAAATTTCCTTCTCCAATAGTGCGCCACACTTGGGAGAGAAAGTGATGTATTTCACAAATGATAAATAGAGAGACTCTCACTCTCTATTTATATTCATCCGTTCACTTGAATTGCCTTTTCACACGTAGGCTCAACCTAATAATTACTACTCGAGCCTACACCTTAATTAGTGTACAATAACTCAAGTGCCCCGAAACTGTGGGGACTTACCTAATGACTTGATATGACTTTATTACATTATTAATCCTCCCGATCGGAACATCGGGGCATGAACACATGACTCAAATACATAATAGAGACATCCCGGAATAAACATTGGGTTTACAATATATAAGATACATAGAAGAATACATTCCGAAGTTACATATACATCAACATACAGATGTACATATACATATAACCATGTAATCTATCCTCTGAAACCAATGTGTTACCTGCCAAATACGAGAATTTGTATCAATTATACCGTCATTTAAATAGCTAGAAGTAAAACCCATGTCCCCTATCATTTTAAGTCCCACAAATTCAGTTATTTCTTGGTCTGCAATAGAGAAAGGCATTTATCTAACACCTCATATGGCGTCGAATCTAAATTTATACATTTTGACATTTTTCTAATACACTACACTCCAATTTTAGGAAGCTATCATAGGAAAGAATGAGGGAAAAATATACAATTAAGAAAATTTATGATGGCCATGAATGGAAAAATACAGTTAATGATGGTGAGTTTGAGAAGAACCTATGGGGATGTGCACAAGGTATCTATCACCTCAGTTTTGCAATACATATTGGAACAAAATGAGATAAAAGCCTAAAACTAAATAAATACTTGAATTAAAACCTTACACGGTAGTTGGGATGGTGTCTGCAAAGCTATGTGTGTTAGTTACTAGACTGGTAGAGGAGTTGATGTCTATGGCCTGCTCAATGGTTCTGTCTCTAAATATATTGTTATGGAAGTCTAGAACAATTATGTGAAATTATGTGCTTTGTATATCTTGGGATAGTAAGAATAAATGTTTTAAATATCCATGGGGGATAAAAAATAGTCAAAGCAGTTATCAAGTATATTATGTTGACAAACAATCTAAAGATGTGTGCTTGTTATGAATAAACATTGGTAAAGTGCAATATTAGAAATTATAATAAAATGTATATTTATCAGCACTAGAAATCTGAACCATGCAAGTTTAGTTTCATAAATTAGAACTTTTTCCATCTGTTCCAACATTCCATGTTATAATGTTGAGTTGGGATTTGGGAAATGGTAAAGGGACTGTGTGTCCCAAACTAAGTTCTGTTGTTTCCATGGCTGTTGTAATATACATATGTTAATTTGTATACATTCTGTATTTCAAATTTTCATTATCTATAGTAGATCCATTAAGGTTGATAGTGTGGCAACCTTAACACTAGTTCTTAATCTATTTCGCTAATTACAATCCATATTTTTCTGCTCATCTTATGTTATTGACTAATTTCCTTAATGATGTATACCTACTTTACACAAATCAATAGGTGTCATGAGCTTCATTACTTAGATCCTGTACATGTTAGTATTTGGTGCTATCCAGGCTCCAATGTTATTGATTTTTGTTAGCTTCACCTTCCCTCAGATTGGAGTTATGATATATTTAAAATATTCATGTTGAACCTTTTATGGTTAAATCCATCTAAAAATGGACAAGTTAAAATAATTGGAAAAACTATTCACTTCCCCTTTTCTAAATCCTTTGTTTTGAACTAAATGATTGGTAGCATATACTTATAATTAAAAAAAAAATGGAGATATATAGCCCCTATCTTGGCAATGTATTAGGAATTCCAAGTGAGGATGTTGGTACCTTTCCAGCCTCCTAGATATTTCCTCCTCTCCCCTCGTTTTCCATTTGGAGGGAGGTCATAACCATCAACAAAAATACTAGCTGGTAATGCCAAGGGACTCAATGAGACTTGGTCCTGAGTCCTCTGTGAACTTTCGCTTAAGAGCATCTAACAATTGAGCTAAACCTTGGGGCTATCATTGGTGCCATATTTATGTATTTTTGTGGTTATGATTATGTAGACGGGGCTAACAAGCAATATTTGTTTTGTAAATTTATTGATGGATATATAGTTTAAAACTTACTGTGACAAATTGATTAAGAATTTGCATGGTTCGATCTGACAGGAGTTGTGCTGGCTGTAATCATGAGATAGGCTATGGACAGTTTTTAAGTTGTATGGGAAACTTATGGCATACATATTTCTTTTGTTGTTTTGCATGTAAGCTACCCATACATGAACATGAGGTATTGCACCTTCATGTAACCTGGCCCTTTATTTTGTCTATGGAAAATGTCAGATGATCATTTACATTGATATTTTGATGTATTGGAAGAAATTTGAAACATAATTTGACTTTTGTAGGTTTGAGTTTTTTAGAAAATTAATGTAATTGAAAGATATTTTGAGGTAATTTCGAGTGTAATATTACATGGTTATTATGTAGTTTTCCATGTCAGGGAGTGATCCATACCATAAGACCTGTTACAATGAGATCCACCATTGAAAATGTGATGTTTGTCACATGTTTGTAAGCCCATTTCTTTATCTTTCATGTTTCTATAGCTACTTTCATGTTTCTAGTTGTATACACGTGGATCGTTTTGTGCTCAAAGATTCAGAGAAGCAAACTTGTCTGATTACATATATTGTTATGCAATGATTGATTTTTCTAGTGTTAATTGAGAATATAATGGACATATCCATGCATGCATATCCCAACATATAGAGTTGGATTGATTCAATACAGAGCCCATCCATTCTAGGGGAAACATTATTGTCCTTCACATGAGCATGATGACACTCCTCGATGCTATAGTTGCAAGCATATGGAGGTAAGTGCTAGATAAATTTGTAGTATTGAGTTATATATCAATTATGCTCAAATAATACCAATGATATTAATTTTTAACAGTACTAATTAAATAATAATAATAATTTTTAAGAGCTATGAATAGAGTGAAAAACGTTCAGGATAGTGGTAAATTGGTAATACAAGTAAGATATGTTTGCCTCAGATTATATGTGACCTCATCATTCTCATGATATATCTATATATCTATATATATATATATATATATATATATATATACATTAGAGGAAATTTCAATTTAAAATGGGCCTTCCAAAAATAATACAAATTCCATGCCATCATCTATTAGCCAATCAAAATGCTTTAAAATTCAAAAAGGGAGCACCTCTTAAACAATTTTTTAGTATAAATTTGGCGATAGGTATCATAAAAAAAACTACTTTTTTTGTTCATATTTTCGACATATCTCCCTGTGTTTTTACTCAAATTTTGATCGGGACAACTCATTGCATGCGGAATTAAATTTTGCATCCAATGGGTACCCACTCTACATACTTTTGACGGGTCGCGCTACCCCAAAAACAAGAAGTACCTGAAAAATGTGATAATGATGTCATCATCACATTTTTTTTAGGTATTTCTTGTTTTAGGGGTAGAGGGGACCATCAAAAGTATGTTGAGTGAGTACTCATTGGATGTGGAATTTAATTCCACATCCAACGAGCTCTCCCAGTCGAAATTTGAGTAAAAACACAGCGAGATATGTCGAAAATATGAACAAAATAGTAGTTTTTTCTTTTCTTCCTCCAAAATTAATAAATATTATTTTATTATTTTAACTATTATTATATTAATTTTCCTTAGGAGGCCCATTTTGAGTTGAAATTTCCTCTAATGCATATATATATATCTTACACATCTATCTATTACTCATACTATGATTTTGTATTAAATAATGCTGCACTAGAGAGGGCCCCTACAGTAAGGAATCAAAATTAAGGTTTGTTGAAATTCATTGTTAAAATTTAGGCCTATATGATACCTTGACTACTTGAGATTCTAGAATACACTTTCCAATTGCAGGTAGCAACTGTAACTGTAAATTTGTCAATTGGGTCTAGCTTTGGTGGTTAGGGAAGAGAATGTTATCCTCCTTGTCCAGGTTCAAGTCTTGGTTGTAACAACGTTTTACTCTTCATGAGCCAATTTTTGTTGAGGATGTGAGCCATGAGGAATATATTTCCTTTGGTTACTGGTTAGGGAGTATAATTGGTATCTTCCCAACTTGAGTTCAAATCCCACTTGTAACATGTTTCACTCTTCATGAGCTAGTTGTTGTCAAGGCTATGAGTCATGAGGAATAGCTTATCTTTTTCTTACGGGCTGAGGGTTGGGGTGCTTTGTTACATATAAAAACAAAAAAAGTTGTAGCTTGAAATTATATAGAATTATGAAATCTAGAATTTAACAGAGGTAATTCATTAGTTGTTTATTGTACATGTTCATGTGGAGTTTTAGGTTCTGCATATTTATTTTAACATTTCTGTTTTTTATTTTAGCCAAGAGATGTGAAATGTATTTCCTTGGATGACAGGCGTAAACTATACCTAGAATGCCTACATTGATCAATAATGGATACATGAGAATTCCAACCTCTTTACCATGAAATTAGGGACTATTACGAAGGCATGAATATGATATTAGACCAGCAAATACCTATGTTGTTGGTTGAAACACAAGCATTAAATGAAGCGATGGAGTGTGAAAAGGATGTAAGTATTACTATAGTGTTACTATTACTTTTTTGTTTTCTTATCTCCTTTATCATGCCTCAAGGATCAAACATGTTCTTAGTTAGAACATGTTTTATTTTTGTTTGTAGGGACACCATCATATGCCAGAGACTCGAGGACTGTGCCTTTTAGAAGAACAGACAGTCAGCAATGTAAGAGCTTACTACTTTGTTTCACTCAATACCTTATCCAGTGCTATGCTTGGTAGTTTGTTATGTAAAGTGTAACTTTATTGTGTGTTTCTTATTTCATCCAGATTCTTAGAAGGCCAAAGATTGGAGCAAGAAAACGTATTATAGGCATGAGGACTAGGCCTCAGAAGCTGACTCAGAGATGTGAATTCATAGCCATTATTATCCTTTATGGCCTTCCTAGGTACATAATTTGCATGCTTATGCATTTTTATCTGGTATTTTCACATTTGATTTCAATATGTTATTAGCTTGAGTTGTGGATTTAGTCCCAATAAGTTATAACAATGCTTAGGAATTGATTATTTAAACTGGTCATTCATGAGACTTGAACAACTATTAAACCATTATTTGATCATATAGATATATGTTTAGAGTTGAGGATTAAGCCATGAAAATTTAATACATTTTATCTTCATTGAACAACTACTTTCTTCCAGTTAGTAAAGTTTTAACATTTCCCAAAATAATGCCTTATTTCATCTCTTTTCTTCCCTTTTAAAATTCATGTATCCATACTATAATGTATTCTCCAATTTTAATCCCTTTAAGTGATGTAATGTTTGTTGTCTCCATCTATCCTTTAGGCTTTATGGAAACATTGATTCCTGATTGTTTAGGTTATAGTGGAGAGTAATTATCTCATGTTCATGGAAATCTTGTTTACATGAATTGCATAATATTGTGGAGAGAAATAAGTTTGATGTGTGGAATAAGTAATAACACATTTACGATTCTATTAATCAAATAAATGTAAATAATAGGTAATCTTATAGTTTGAAAAATGAAAGAAATGTGTACTGCATAGGTGAGTAGTTTACGGTGTCATGCACTTGTGAAATAGATAGGGTGCCTATGTATATATTATTATATATTATGCTAAGTATATAATACATATAATATGGTATCAAGTATAAATACATACTGTATAATATACAGTGAGTATCTTAGTAAGTGTTGTACATTGGTGCACATACCAATAAGTACATATAAACCGTAAGTACGTTTTCATGTTTTTGTTTCCCATTCTTATTGATTTTTCCAGATGATGTTCCCTGATTAAGTATCTTACATGGAACAACATCAACCATTGTTCCTTGCAACCTTCCAAAATATAATCTTTCTGTCTGGAAATATCACAAATGGGGTTAGTTCCTAGGAAACAACCCGGAAGCATTTCCCTGAATGGAAAAATGGTAGAAACAATATCTAGAAGTTTACCCAACATTTCTAGGGTGTTTCCTTTTTCATAAATGATTCTTATTTATAGAGGCCCCAGGAGGTGTCACATTTCCTTCCACGTAGAAACACGGTATTCAATCATAATAGATGCCTTCTAAAAACTACAAACACTAACTACAATTACAACTTCCATGGAAATTGTCAATAGCCAACACATGTTTCATGATGGATTGTGTCTATGCCTCCATGGTAAATTCTTCAAGAATCCACAAACTATTAGTCTGTTCATTACATGGGACTAATATTCCCATATTTTATTACCTGTTTATTAATAAATATTCCATTTTGCAATGCAATATTTTTTAAGCATTCCAATATGGCTTCAGAAACTAGGTCCTGAAAGAAAAGATAACACGACCTTATAACATTTTCATTTGGTTCCCTAAACTGACTATTTTTGTCTGTGTCCAACAATATCTTATTTGGATTTATGTTATCATTGTCATTGACTCTTCGAATTGGCCCTTTTCCCTCATAATGTTTTCTCATATTCACATACTTTGTTGACAAAGAGGGCTATTTTTTAATTTGTAACAATTTTTTTATAATCTAACTAATTATATATGAATTATATAGAAAATAAATTACACACACACTAGACTGGGTGGGTAGTACTCAAAGGAGGCTATCCCCACAATTATTAAAAAGTCTGAGCAATTGTTTGGTGCTGTGAGTCTCCCCCCTCATGGGATTTGCTTATGCACTGTAAAATGAAAAATAAAAGCCGATACCTAGAGTCTAGACTTTGACAATGATTGGTAAGACGCCCAAATAGAAAGACCAAGGAGAATTGGATAGCGTTCCTGAGAATCAGATTCCACCTCAATTAACATTTGTGAAGTGGCCTCTATATGTTGTGCATGAGCTGCATCTTTTGATGTTGTTGCATGAACATCAACGTCTTGTTGCATCTTTTTATGTTAGTGCATGAACATCAACTTCTTCTTCTACCTCTTCTTCCCTCCTTGATTTTTGTTCTGCTTCCTCTACATCTTCTCTAGTGTCCAAAATGCTTTTATTACCATCCTCAGAACCCTAGATCACATTAATAATGATTTTGTATTTATTTTCCAATTGGTCTAGTATGTTTAAAATCTCATTGTTATGATTACCATTATGTTCCATTGCACATTCTATATGTTCTTTTATGTGTCATTCGATATCCACTATCCTAGAGTACTTGGTCTCTTTGCTCCTTGAATAAGCAATAGCAAGTATTAGGAATCCATGGTGTAATTTTCTCATCTATCCTTGTGCTCAAAGTGTGGTCCCTCTTCACCTTGACCTTATTTTCCATGGCCTCCACATCCTTTTCAACAATATTTGAAAATCTACTATGGATGTTTGTAGCTAAATTTGAATCTTGTGGCTCTCTCTTCCTAGACCAAGATGGTCCTGCCATTATCTATGGAGGATCCCTGCATTGGAAAGGCCTCCCATGCCGAAATTCTTGTCCAAATTCCATGACCATAGCAATAACTCTTCCTCGCTTTATCTTAGCTACCAACTTGCTAGCCACCCAAGTATACTACCAGAGCTCCCTAATTGAACAAATAGAGTTTCTTGTTTGATTCCCTGTGCCAAATCAAACACTCCAAACTCCCTATCTTGCTTGATAAAATTGATGTGCTTCATTATGCAATTCAGATACATATACTATTGTAATATATGGAATATTGAGAGATAGGAGGAGACACACTTTTTCTTACTTTAGCTAAGGTTGTTTATATGAATCATGACATTGTATATATGGTGTCATTATGTTGGTTGCATCATGTTGTTCATATTTGGTGCATTTTCTCTGTGAATAAAATTTAGAGTTGATTTACGGGATAAAACAATTGCAATATTATTTCTATATTTATTTGACTTGTTATATTTATGAGTTGCACTATAATTTTAAGGTTGTGTATGATGAAATGCAACACTCTGTGATTTGCATTGTGGTAGTACATTCTGTAATCATACTCTCAATGGATAATTTTTTGTGTATTGAGTGGTTTCTCTATAAATTCCACTTATGTTTTATCATATGAAATATGTTGATAACATAATGATATTTGTGTTGGCGAGTAGGATTTGGTCATTTTGTGGACAAACAAGGGAAAACGGTGAAGATTCCCCAGGTTATAAATATTTATTTTCAAAGTCTATCAAAACATTCCTTCTCCTATTTTCTATTGTTTGCCATTTTTCTAAGGTCTTGATATTTATTATTTAATGGAGTTAATATATGCCAAAATAGGAAACCATGTCAAGTTAGGCATCAATGTGTGCATTGACAGGGGTAGGTAGACTGCCCTTAATTTTTTAATTCCAAAAACATTAATGATCATTAAATTTGTATTGATCACATTGCATCATAGTACTCTTTTATGTTGGTTAATAGCTTCTATGAATTTTTTTGAATGGTCGCAGGCATCCTTCTAATTTGTCTGCACTAAAATTACTTATATGTTGTTGTGATAAAGGTATAATTGATTGGTAATGGAAGTAAAAACCATTTTATAAATGAAATGCAGACTATCTAATGTCTCATTGGTTTCAGCAAATGAGGTATAGAGGTTGGTGATCACACAGTGATTGATAATCTGGTTCAAGCACTCCAATTTTTGATGCATGGACTTTATGGGTTGTTTATATTGTGAGCAATCTTTATTTCCCATTAAATAGGATGGATTGTCAAAATGATTCCTTCCCAATATTCTGAATGAGAATGCTCTGAATTTACAAGTTGGACACAATGTGGTCACTAGATGTTGATGTTGCATGTTTTGTGGTCAAGTTGGTGTTGTAGGATCTGTGATGTATGCGACATGTATTTGATCCCTTACATTTTGTTATGTAATTTTTTGTAAGAATGGTAAGGGATTTTCTCTCTTTTGAGAAATGTCAAAATTGAGGGAACCTCTTGTACATCCATTAATATACCATTGCTTAATGTTTGTTTCAGAACATTGTAGTGCTTATTCTTATCAGATTCCTTTTTTTACATCACAAATTGTAGAATGGGTGATTATGTACTCTTGGGAGGAAATTTGTTTTAGTTGCATATTGTGTAAATCTTCATGGTTTGTTTAGGGTTGAGGAGGCACTTTTCATCATAAAAGAAGAGTACGAAGTAGATCCGGACATTCTAAATAAGCCCATAATGAATTCTAGGCATAATGCAACCTTAATAAAGTGATGAACAACATCATAACTACTACTTCTAACAATTTTGGGCACACTGGAAGGAAATCTGGGTAATGTTTGTGGTGATTTCCATCCTGGATGGTTTTTTTATAGCAATTATTCATTATTTTGAAAGGGTTTTGTGTCTAGAATCATTTAGAATTACATTATAGTCAAGCCTTATTCCCAACCCAAGAAAATTCATGTAGTAGCAACATTGAAATTAATCAACTAGAAGTCATAAAAGCCTTGTTCTTCATTATCTTGTTGACTATCCGAGTTACCAAATTCCATCCTTAAACTAGTAATTCAAACTGAATGTATCAAAGAAAGTGCAGTCAAACATGAGTTTAGTTTGGTTAATCCATGTTCAGTGGTTATTTATGATCCACGCCATCCCACCCCACCCCATCCCAAATAAAAACCGAATCAAAAGAGAAAAGAGAAAATAAACATACCATAAACTTCAGGTCTATCATCAATTGTCTTGGGATCCATTTTACTTAATTATAAAAACCAAATCAAAATACCACAAAGGAAATAAACATACCCTAAACTTCAGGTCTATTATCAATTTCTTCAAGGGATCCATTTTGACTTTTACTAATAAGTTAATTCTTGAAATTGGGATTCTTATCTTTATTTTCCTTTTCAAATTCCCCCCATGTTTGAAATTTATAGGGTTTTCATGTCGAATTTATTTTTGAATTTTCTGTATTTGGTAATATTTTATCTAGGCTTCCATTAAGGCACTCGTATATGAACAAGTATTGTTCCATTTATACACATATATTCTATAAGTGACTGGCAAGGGCCTGTAATTGGTAACTAGTCCCTGATGAAAACATTGTCACTTTCAATTATTTTTGTGGGCAACCTGATTAAAATTTATTAGAGGAAACAACATGGCCAGTTTATGTAGTAGAATATCTTTCAACTCAGGGTTTTAGTAGTCAATTGGGACATAATATTTCTTAGTTGAATCTTTTGAATGGCGAGTACTATACCATATTACCTTCCACAAAGCTAACAGTTTTGCAGTTTATTTGTGATGATATCATGGAGGTTGAGGAAGTTCAAACAAAAATCAACATGCGGGTAACATTGAACAAGATACAGATGCAGATGTGAAAAAGAACTTTTCTTCTTGTGCAATTGGATTGATTTGAAGAAATCCCTTCTATTTTAAAGGAGGGTTTATTATACCAAAGAGGATGTGAAGAGGAGGTCCAGTTCGAGTCAAGTGACACTTGAAAACAAAAATTTTCATTCAGAAAATTCAATCTCACAAAACAAGCATAGTTACTCTAAGAATGGACAGACTGAGTTTATGAGTCCCATGGTGAATGATGGAGAGGATTTCAATAGTGATGAATGTTGCCTATGTGGAATGGATAGGAATTTGATTATTGTGATGGTTTCCCTTCTGCATATAATTTTTGATGTGTTAATATTGCCCCTTTCTCCAATCCTTAAAGGGTTCTAGCTCAATGGAAGAGCGTCTGCTTTATAACTAGGAGGTTGAAGGTTTGATTCCTTCATGTCGGAATGATATTTCAATATTGATATTTTAAATAAAATATATTTTATTATGATTTATTATGGCTATGATTGGGGTTCTAAACTGACTTTATATGTCACTATGAGGGGGGTTAAAAACTGACCTTGTATGTTACAATGAGGGGGCTTCAAAACCCCCCATGTAAGTTTATATGAGGGTGGTTCATAACTACCCCAAAATGTTTGTAAATATTTTTAGGGGGGTTTTGAACCACTTCCGTAGGTACCTATGAGGGCAGTTTATAACCGCACCCAAAAGTTTGTAAAGATTTTTAGAGGGGGGTTTGAACCGTCTCTTTAAGTACCTATGAGGGGGGTTTATAACCACCCCCAAAGTTTTGTAAACAGTTTTACGGGGGAGTTAACCACCTCCGTAGGTACCTACAAGGGGGGTTTTGAGCCACCCCTGTAGGTACCTACGAGGGGGATTTTGAGCTGCCCATGTAGGTACCTACAAGGGGGGTTTATAACCACCCCTAAAGGTTTGTAAAGAGTTTTTCGAGGTGTTTTGAACCACCTCCGTAGGTACCTACAAGGGGGGTTTATAATTGCCCCCAAAATTTTGTAATGAAGAATTTTAGGGGGGGGTTTCGAACAGCCCCCGTAGGTACCTACAAGGGGGCTTTGTAACCACCCCGAAAGGTTTTTAATAAGGACTTTGGGGGGGGGGGGTTAGAACCTCCCTTAAAAGTCACATTTTGGGGGGGTTTAGAACATCCCCCAAAAGGCACTTTTAGGGGCGGTTTTTATCTCTTCCAGAAATGACCCTAAAATTCAAAACTTTTAGCGTCAGTGCTATTAGGGCCAATTTTGTAAAGACTGCCTCCAAATCCAAAACTGCCCTTAAAAGCGACTTTTGGAGGCGGAAGACAACCGCCCCTAAAATTCAAATTTGTTGTAGTGAATGCACTTGCAACCTTCATTAGATATATAGACAAAATTTCATTGACATGTGTGTCATTGTCTATCTCAACGATATTTTGATTTTCAGTCAATCATGGTAAGAACATGTCAGATAGATTCGAAAGGTCTTCAACACTCTCCAACAACATTGACTATATTTGCACATGGACAAATGCTCATTTGCAATGACTAGCATCAAATATTTGGGGTATGCAATTGAATCTGTAGGCATTCATGCTGACCCATAAAAAGTACAGATCCTCAAATATTGGCCCATTCCTAAAAACATTCATGAACTAATAAGTTTTCTTGGTTTGGTGAATTTCTATCGACGGTTCATACTCAGCTTCAGCCACATCACATGGCCTTTGAATTAGTTGACTAAAGGAAATGGGAAAATTGTGTTCAAATAGACACCAACACAACAACAAGCTTTTGAACAACTCAAAAACACACTTTCTAATGCACCAATACTTGAATTACTTGATTTGCATCATCCATTTGAGATTGAGACGGATGCATCGGACTATTCTCTCGGTGCAGTGATCACTCAGTTAGGTCACCTAGTCGTGTTTCATTCCAAAACTTTCAATGACACTGTTAGATGGTATTCGATGTATGAAAAGTTGGGAAAATTGTGTTCAAATTGACACCAACACAACAAGAAGATTTTGAACAACTCAAAAACATACTTTTTACTGCTCCAGTACTTATATTACTTGATTTGCATCATCCATTTGAGATTGAGATGGACGCATTGGACTATGCTCTCGATGCAGTGATCACTCAGTCAAGTCACCCAGTCCTGTTTCATTCCAAAACTTTCAATGACACTGTTAGAAGGTATTCGATGTATGAAAAATAACTGTATGCCATTATGCAAGATCTTAATCAATGGAGACACTACATTCTATGCAAGGAAACGATCATCCTCATTGACCATAAACCCTTTCAGTTCACTCCATCCTAGTCAAAACTACAAACATCTTGACAAGTTAAGTGGATTAATTACCTGCAACAATTTCAGTTGGTAATTAAGTATCAAAAAGGAAAATCCAATGCCACAACCTATTTCCTTAGTCGACCACCCATTACTCTGTTATCTACAGTGATTAGTATGCAAGGTTATGAAACCACTACTTGGCCATAATTATATTCGATAGGCTATGAGTTATCTACAATTTATCAACAGCTTCAGGCTGACACGTTGTATACTTCCAACTACTTCCTGAAGGACACCTTTCTATACAAGCTTGGACAAATTTCTGTACCAACCAGTGAGCACCGATAGAAGCTCATCTGGGATGCACGCTACAACAAGACTGCATGATATTTTGGAGTCGCAAAACAAATTTTTATCCTTCAAAGGTATTTTTACTGGCCTTCACTCAAATCTAACGTCAATAAGTACATTTTATCATGCATGGTTTGTGCCATTTCTAAACCGCTGAATCGAGGACATGGAATGTAAAAACCACTACCAGTTCCTAATAAACCATGGGAATATATTTCTATGGAGTACTTGATGGGATATCCTACTACCAAACATCATCATGATGTGATCTTAGTAGTATTCGGCATATTTTGCAAGATGGATATACTTATACCATGCAAGAAGACTATGAAAACACAATGGAAAACTCAACTCTTCTTTGAACATGTGTGAAACATCATGGCCTCCCAACAACCATTATTTCTGACATATATTCTATATTTGTCAGCAAATTTTAGAAAAATATCTAGCAACAAATCGACACAAGACTTTCTTTTTTGACATCCTTCCATCCGCAAATAGATGGAAGTTGTAAATCGCTTGGTAGTACAACTACCTTGCATGCACAACCACATGCATTGTCAAACATGGGATGATAGTCTTCCATATATACATCAAAACTACAATCGTACTAAAAAAATTTCTATGAAAAGAGTGCATTTGAGATCTATTATGGATTCCAACCCTCAACACCTCTTGAATTTATCATTTCCTGGACATAGTCGAATGACATCGACTTCAAAGGATGAGAAGTGGAGAAAGAATTAAAATTCAGAGACCAAATCTACAACATCAAGAAGCAAGCACAAGAAATGTTGCAATGAGCTAATGCAAAAGCTAAGGCTCGACACGATAAGAATCAAATTACTCATTCATTCCTAATTGGGGATCAATTCTAGTTACATCTAATGAAGGAGCTCTTCACTGGCCAAAACAAAAAGATGAAACCTTTGCGATATGGTCCATACAGTATCCTTAAATAGATTGGAGAAAATGCTTTTCAGCTTGACATTCCTTCATTCCTTGCCCTACATCCGTTCTTTAATATAGATCTCCTTCGACCATACCATACACCATTTTTGGAACACAATGATTTGCAGCCAGCAGAACCCAAATACATCCATTCAAATGTTCAGGAACCTCTTCTTTGGGACAATGAATATGCCTTACAAAGAAAAAATATATTCCCTTGTTTCAAGTGGCTAAATTTGGACAACTCCCCACACAAGGAAAATGGTACTCTACTACTAAAGTAGCCAACAAGTTTCCTCACCTGAACAAATACACAATGGAGACCATTTTTTCTTAAGGAAGGAGGAATGATCCAACCAACAATTGCCATGTTGTTGAAATTCTAAAATTTTTAGCACTTCGACTACCTTGACTGCTCCGACAGGTTCATCATCAGCTTCGACAAGTTTGAACCTTAACACAATTGACCTTGACAGGTTTCATGCTTGACATACAAGATTTTGGCATGCCTTGTTGGCACCGGTTGTTATTGAACATCGACAAAATGTATTGTTCTTTCAGTCATCTACGAAGGTTGAAATTTTGAACTGTTATAAATTCTTGTAACTGAACATAACGGGTAGTCAGCCAAGTGTCTCATCATTCTATATAAACACGTACATTATTGTAACAAACAACCAACCTTCACAGAGAAGATAATAATAATAGAAATTGGTTCAAATTCTTGTATATTGTTTGTGTGCATGATTTTTGTCGATATAGTGTGTTCCCTCCTTTACTTGTTATTTTTCTATGCTTCTTCCATAGCAATACTCAACTCATTAATTTGACAGTTGTCTCTAGCATGCACCTGGGAACAACCTGGATTTCCATGTCATCAAAGGAAGACCATAGTAGACAAAGGGGGCTTTCTAACCACTAGATGGATGGCACTTTTTGACACTTGTTTGATATACTTTTTTAATCATTATGGAAAATTAAGCCCCTTTGTATAAATATTTTAATTAACATTTTTGTACTTTTAGGGGTTGAAATTGAATTATGTCAGCTTCATGATCTTCATTGAATTAATTAACATCTCTGAACTAAGTATTTCCTTCATATTATTCCTTATCCCTATATGCCTAGTTTGGCCGAGAGCAAATCCTAGTGCATTTTCATACTTCTACAACTTGGAATTTGATTATGTTACCTCTTGCACAATAACTAACCTTGAAAACCTAGTCTAAGCCACTCACTATACTTGAATTACTCTCTTAACCTAAAAACTTAGTTTCACCTAGGGTGGGACCCATGGGTTAAAACCACTTTTCATGCTTGCGGTGGTTGAAATGGATTATTCCATCTCCTTGATGATTGATAAGCCTCATAGAAATTCTTACTCCATTCCTTACATTCAATCATATCATTTGTTTCATTTGTGAAAAATTTAGTCGAGATAGCCACCCACAACTAAAATTAGCTTTTGGACCATAAGCCTTTTTTCTGCGACAACATGTTTGTTGAGATTATTCAAATAATTGAGATGGGGGGGGGTGAATCAGCTATTTCTAAGCTTAAACAATTTCCAATTTTCAAATCACTATCACGTATCACAAATTTACAGTCACAGTGATGCACCAAGTATAACGAAAGAAATGATAATCATCAATCACACATTATAGAAACATAGAAAAATATTAACAAGAAGATCTAATTCATTTATATTATCTTTTATTTGAGCACCTACTCAAACGAGGTTGCAACCTCTATTTACAAGCTCCTACTTGTAGTGAGCACCAACCCTCATGATTTTCTAGCACCCACCAAAAATAAAAAAAATTCTAGCTACTACTGAGTGGAAGTACCCACTTCCACTTTTACATGCTCCAACTTGTACAGAGAAGACAATATGTTTTTCCTGGCACCACCCTACCACCCTTATTCCTTAGATTTAAACATGTTGAGTACAGTATGTGGAAAACCGATAAAGTAGTGCATACCAACTCTGTTATACTTTTCTGATCTACTTCAGGATCTACTTATTAAAACTCGGCTCCTCTGATTATCTTTGTTCTGCATATTCTTGAAAAAAATCAGAGTCCTCTTTCATTTTGCAATCCCCACTTTGGAAATGGTCCATGCACCAGCTCTCTGCCTACAAAGATCTCACCCTGTAGTCCTATCTCAACCATCCTTTTATGAATGTCAATCCTTATTCCCTTCACTTATTCATATTCCTGACTCTTCAGTTTCATAATTGCTCCAAAATCGTTCAATGACATATGATAGAGATGGAACCTAATCATTCTTGAATTCACAACTGCTCGAGTTGATTTTATTTTTTCATTCAAAAACTTCATTAAGAAGTAAATCCATGTCCATTTTCAATGCAGAAACAAGAATTCTTGCTTCTGCAACCTCAGTCTTCCCACAAGTCTGAGTTTCCACAATAGCGTTTCCGCAACCTTAACTCCTTCCATAATTGTCTTTTTCTACAAGATGTATTCCGCACCTTCGATTTCGTGCAGAATCTCTCCTGTTCAACGATCTTAGATATGATGCATATTTTAGATTGCGGGTTTTCCAAGTTTGTTCAAACTACTTCTACAATTCCCTTTCCACAATTTTTCTTCTGCATTGTCGATCTCTTACACAGTATTTCTTGATCATCGATCTTAGATCTGACACTGATTGTGGATTGTGGGTTTTCCAAATTTGTTCAAACTACTTTTGCAATTCCCTTTCTGCAATTTTTCTTCCACATCGTCTATCTCTTGCAGATTCTTTCACGATCGTCGATCTTAGATCTGATGTAGATTGCAGATTGCAAGTTTTCCAAATTTGTTCAAACTACTTCCGAAAATTTTCTCCTGCAAATTTGTTTCCGGATTTCTTCTGAACCGTCGATTTCTTGCAGATTCAATCCTAGCCGTCGATCTAATATAAAATGCATATTTTTTTCTTGACCATCGATATTTGGATTGCAGAATGTGGATGTACCTCCCAACTTTGTTGAAATGGACTTCTGCAAATCTCTTTCTGCAACTCTTTTGAACTATCGATCGCTTTTCCGGAACCCTTTCCTTATCGTCGATCTTCGTATTGCGGATTTCGGAATGCGGAACCAAACTTTTCATTTTTCTCAAAATCTGACCTCCATAATCTTGTTTCCGCAATTTTATGGACTATTTATTTCTTTGAAGGTTCACTATTGACCGTCAGATATATTCATCATATTTTCTTTTAAACTTTCTTCCCGTGCTTTATCTTGCGGATCTCTGCACAAACCGTCGATTCTCCCAAGTCCTATGCTTATTCATCTGAGTCCTCTGCTTATCTAGACCATATGCTTGGAATTATGTGTTGCCATCAATGACAAGCTTATTTGGATCATCACAATACCAATCATAATGCCAAAAATACCCCCCTTTGGCATTGATGGAAAACTTCAAATTATGGGTGCATGTTGTACTTATAATCACCAACTAGTTATCATCTGTAGCAACACTAACTTCTCCCTCTTTGACATCAATGTCAAAGAAGACTCTATAACACAGCCCCTCCTATCAAAGTGAACACGTTATTTGGAATAAGATATGATACCTAGCTTCTGGCGTAGGTACACAAACTGTGTTTTTGGTAAATCTTTAGCAAAGATATCAGTAATTTGTTCTGTAGAAGGAATGGAATTCAATCGAACCAATCCGGTTGTTACTTGCTCCCTTAAGTAGTGATACTTAATTGGTATGTGCTTAGTCTTGGAATGAATAACTTGATTCATGGACACACTAATGGAGCTAGTATTATCACAATGGAGAGGAATGGGATCAACATATAATACCTCCATATCTTCCAGTGAATGGATCATCTAGAGTACTTGTATACAACAGGTAGAAGCAACAATGTATTCATATTATGTAGTAGATCAAGATATAGATCCTTGCTTCTTCCTTGGACATGCAACTAAATAATCACCCAAGAATAATGCACCTCCACTTGTGCTTTTTCTTTCATCCAAACAACTTTCCCAGGTAGCATCTGAATATGCGGTTAACTGAAGATTCTGATTTCTAGGATACTAGAGACCATAAGTTATTGTGTCATTCAAATATTTGAATATCCTCTTAACAACCATGAAATGAGTTTTCTTAAGAGCAGACGGAAATATTCCTACCATACCAACATCTTGCATTATATCAGGAAGAGATGTTTTGATGTACAAAAGGCTACCTATCATTGATCAATATGTTCTTTGATCAACATCAGGTGAGAGATAATCCTTACTAAGTTTACAGCCAACAACCATAGGCGTACTAATAGATGAAGAATCTTCCATCTGAAATTTCTTTAAAATCTCCTTAAAATACTTCCCTTGAGAGAGAAAAAAACTTTAGAACTCTGAATAATGTGGAGACCAAGAAAGAATGAAAATTTTCCTATCATTTACATCTCGAAATCAGATTGCATGGCATTAGAAAACCACTGAACAAAAGAACCATTAGTGCATCAAAAAATAATGTCATCCACATACACCAAAACAACTTGTAAATCATCACCTTCATATTTGATGTACAAATTACTGTCCACAATACCTTCCTTGAATCCTTTGTTGTGTACATGCTTATCTAGTCTATAATACTAGGATCTTGGTTCTTGTTTCAATCCATATAGTGCCTTCTTCAGTTTGCAAATATAGTCAGGATTTTATGTCAGTTGGAATCCTTCAGGTTTCTTTATACAGACTTATTCTTCTATATCTCCATTGAGGAATGGTGACTTAACATCCATTCGATACAATTTGAAGTTCTTATGACTAACATAGGTAAGAAACATTTAGATAGCTTCCAATATTTCCACTGGTGCAAAGGTTTCATCAAAATCTTGTCCCTCAACTTGTGCATGCCCCTTATAGATCAGTCGGGCTTTATTCCTCACAATTTGTCCTTGTTCATTCATCTTATTTTTAAACACCCATTTGGAGCCTATTACATTCTTATCTATAGGTCTAGGAACAAAATCCCAAGTATTATTCTTATCAATCTGATCAAGATCTTCATTCATGGCTCTATTCCAATATTCATTCTCACTGGCTTCTACAAAACTCTTAGGTTCAATCATAGATAGAAAAGCAACCTGAGATTGTTCTAAAGATTTAATCAAATTCCTTCTTGTCTGAACTCCTTTATTCTTGTCACCAATTATCTGATTTTCAGGATTATTCTTCTAGATAATCGTGGAAGGTGGTTTTGTTTCTATCTGCTCTTTTGAATCTGTCTGAATGTTTTCACTTTCATCATCTGAATCTTCTTTTTATGATTCTTGGACTTGTTCTTCCTCAACTTCAACTGCATGCTCTGTATTTGGTTCAACACTACTTATCTAAATATCTTTTATAGGAATTCCTTCATCACTTTTAATGTTAATACAATCAACCAATTTATGCAGCCTCTTATTATAACATGTGTACCCTTTACCATTTGTAGCATATCCTAAGAAGACACCTTCATCAGCCCTGCCATCATAGTTTCCAAGATGTTCATCATTGTTTTTAATATAACATTTACTTACAAATACTTTAAAATGTTTGATAGTAGTAGGTCTACCAAACCACAGTTCATAAGGAGTCCTTTCATTGTTTGTCCTTAAGTGAGATTTGTTAAAATTATGGACAACTATGTGAATTGCCTCTACCCAGTATGCCTGAGAAATATTCTTTTCATTCATCATTGATCTTTCCATCTATTGTATTGACCTATTTTGTCTCTCAACTACTACATTTTGTTGTGGAGTCCCTAGAATAGTATATTCTTTTTTGATTCCATGTTTATCACAAAACTCTTTGAAGTCTCCTGAACTAAAATCTCTTCCTCTATCACACCTTACTTCCTTCAGTGTCTTTCTTGTTTGATTCTTAGTCAAAGCCTTGAAAATTTTGAACTTTTCAAATGCTTCAGATTTTTCCTTTAGAAAGGAAACCCATGTGAGTCTAGAATAATCATCAATAACCAACATAAAATATCTGTCTCTTCTTGTTCCTTCCTTTCTTGCTGGTCCACACAAATCCATATCTAGTAACTGAATAGGTTTGTCATCTGATGTGAAGTTCTTGGATTTAAACTGTGCGTGAGTCAATTTTCCCATTTGACAAGGTTTACAAACAAAGTCATACGGCTTTGATATTTTTGGAATATTTTTTACCGCCCCATTGTTCATAAGATTGATTATATGATCAAAGTTTAAAGGTCCAAGTATCATATTCCATATCCAACTTTCATCCTACTTGCTTATATGACATTCGTCTTTTCCTTCTTTCAAGACATAGACATTGTTTTCTGTTCTTATGTCATTTGCAACCAACTGTCCTGAGGGTACAAATTTTATCTTGCAATCATTAGAAGTGAAAACAACTTCACATCCTCTGTCACAAACCTGACTGGCACTAAGAATATTATGTTTCAGTCCATCTACAAACAACACTTCTTGGGATTTCCCTTTGCCATTACTCAACTCTACCATTCCTTTTCCTTTGATTTTTCCTAGAGCATCATTTTCAAAAGTTACATTTCCTAATTTACTTTCACTTAGAGATAGAAAATTACTTTTATCACCAGTCATGTGTTTGGAACATCCACTGTCAATATACCAGGGGATTTTTTTCCTTTGAACAAAAAGCAATAAGACACATGAGTGTTATCTTCTTTCTTCTTCCAAAATTTAGCACTTCCAGTTGAGTAATTCACGCTCGCATCTATTTTGTAATTCTTTAGATGATAGTCTGAAGCATTGTGTCCAAAATTATGACAAACATAACATTCTGGCTCATTGTATAGTAGATCAAAAGAGTTGATATGTCTATCACGTGTTCTTCTTTTAGTTGTGAACTGAGTTGTATGATGTTCTTGTTTACTCATTGATTGTCTTGTTCTGTGTTGCAGCAATTGAATGTTCTTTGATATCCTTAATTGCATACTTTTAAAATTAAATTCACAATTCGCAACGTTGTGACCAAAATTAGAACAACAATAACAGTAACCATGGAAAACAATTTGGTACCTGAATCTTGGTTTTCTTCTTTTCTGTTTCCTTTGTTCCTGAGCAAAGCTTGGTTGATATTTATGATATGAATTCCCAATTCTGGTACTTGTTTCATCTTCATTTCATTTTGTTTGCAAGATATGTTCATATTTTGATTGTTTGATGCTTAAACGTTATTCATAGTCGAGACATCTTCTTAACAATGGATACCTTTGCTTACTCAGAATGTTGTTCAATTCTTTTGAAGCTTTAATACTTGACATATTTTGGTGATACAAAGCTTGAAATTTCTCCAATTCTTTTCTAGTTGTCACTACTTCTCATTCCAATGCTTCACATCTCTTTTTCTCCTCTATTAATTATTGTTTTAGAATATCTTCTATTTTCTTTGCCTCTTCTAATTCCAATTTTAATAGGGCGAGATATTCACTTGGCTCTTTACCATTCTTTTCATACTGCATCAACAATTGTTTTGTTTTCTCTTCTTTAGTCTGAGTTTGTCAATCTCTTCCAGAGCACTGATTAGTTCACCTTCCATATCAACCATAGCTTCTTCATCATTCAGGTCACCTCCTGTATATTCATTTTCAAAATATTCTATGGCCATAAGCATAAAATTATTCACTTTATCTTCACAATATGAATTACACTTTGTCTCTTATGAGGAATCAACATCATTTGCACACAATATTTTCTTTTTATATTTAGCCTCTTTATTATATTTCTTCAATGTATAGTTTTCTTTATCATTAGAAGTCTGCCCCTTTTGCTTGTGGGTACATTTCGATGCAAAACGTCCTATTTTACCATAGTTGAAACATTTAAAGGGAATCTTTCCTTTCTATTTACCTAATCCTTTCTTCAACATCCTTACAAATTTTTCCTCAGTCACATCCATTTCAGAATCAGTATTCTTATTTGCTTTAAAGGATGCTTCTCTAGTGGTGGATTTATCTTTACTAATCCTCATTTGATAAGCAGTTAGAGTTCCTAGGGTTTGGTCAATAGGCAGAGTTTTAAGATCACTTAATTCTTATATTGTAGAAACTTTGAGATTAAATCTTTTAGGAAAAGATCTTAAAATTTTCTGAACTAAGGGTGCTTCATCAATCGTTTTACCAATACCTTTCATATCATTCACAATCTCTTCTACTCTTAAGAAATATTTACTAACTGTTTCATCCTCATTAATATTTAGTTGTTCAAATTTTAGTCTATATGTCTGTAGTTTGGAATCTTTCACTTTCTCATTTCCTTCATAACTACTTTGAAGTTTGTCCCACAACTCTTTTGCAGATTCAAGATGCATCACCTTAACAAACTCAGGTTTAGGGTAGAATTCATTTCCTTTGCGTTAAAATTAAATTCCAACTTTTCATCTTTGGAGTCTAACACAAATGGCTTTACATAGCCAGTGTCTACTACATCCCAAACATCAACACCTAAGGACATTAGATATGTTCTCACCCTAACCTTCCATAAGGAGAATTTTGTTCCATTAAATAGAGGAACCTTATTGATAAAAGTTCCTTCATGAATTGTCATGTTTAAGCTTACAGATCTACCTTTAAATAAAAGGAACCCGCTTTGATAGCAATTATTGAGATTATTCAAATACATGAGAGGGGGGGTGAATCATTTATTTCTAATCTTAAACAATTTCCAATTTTCAAACCATTATCACATATCACAAATTTACAGTAATGGTGATGCAGCAAGTATAACGAATGAAATGGTAATCATCAATCACACACATGATAGAAACATAGAAAAATATTAACAAGAAGCTCTAATTCATTTATATTATATTTGTTTGAGAACCTACTCAAACGAGGCTGCAATCTTGTTCATCCCAGATTTGTTATCATTTTTGGCAGTTAAATTACTCATTTAAACATATGTTTTGTCATCTTTTTGCATATTTTCTGTCATGCAGCTCACCATTCAGCCTCGGGTATGAATGAATTTAAGGTTTATGTAAAATCTGTTTATTATTATTATTATCATTTTACGATTTTATTGATTAAAATTGACATTGTTTGAAGCATGTTTGATATATTAATTTATGTGTATATTTGTTTTCGGTTTATATAGTATTTTGGACAAGTTAACAAACAGACACACGTTCAGCTAGATATGCGTAGAGCATATCCAGCTCACTGTCCAGCTTACCGTCCCTACTGTGTGCTATTGATAACAGAGTCCAGGCATTAAAACATTGGAACGATCTGCAAACTACTTGTTGTCCATGCATCTGGGTGATGGAGACGCTTGCGTTCTAGAAGACTCACCATCACGCTGCCTTTGCTCGACACCACACCACCAGTTCACACATTTTGTTGATGTAATTGTAACTTTAGAATGTATTCACTTGTATTTCTTATGTATTGTAACCCGATGTTTATTCTAGGATGTAATTGTAATGTACTTGAGTCATGTCATGCATCGAGGTTCCTATCAGGAGTTTCTATAATGTAAACAAGTCATGTCAAGTCAAGGTGGGTAACCTTCCTACTATCTAAGGGTTAAAGTCCCCGTAGTTCCTGGGCACTAGGGTTATTGAACTCACATAGTGAAGTCAGCCCTAGTTGGGTTTAGTCAAGTCAAGAATTAGTACAAATAGAGAGCTAGCCTCTCTATTTATCACACACTCACTCACACTCAGTTGTAGAGCATAGCTGAGGAAGAGAAAGACACTGGGGAAAGGAAGAAAGAGGTTACTGCTGTCAGGAGATCATCTTACTGTTTTGGGTTTCACTTTTGGTGCTGATTCTATCTCCAAGGAAGTTGCGGGGTTTTTTCCATTTATGGTTTCGCTGAGGAAAAACACTGTGTTCATTGTCTCTTGTGTTTGATTTTTGTGCTTGTTGTTCTCTCAATTAAAGATCCTAATGACGTGCTAGCTTAATGTTAAAAATCTAACATGGTATTAGAGCTAACCTAAGAAGAAGACACTGTGCAGTTGCGGGAACTAGGGATTCCTATTTTGTGGATATCTCTCCACAAATTTTCAGCAAAAGTAGGGTGGAACAACTCTCCTCCCTAGGATGCATCTTTCTGTCGAAGCAAAGTCCAATTATGAGGTTTTTCAGTTTTGGACCCGACACTGCTACCGAAAATTAGGGATTTTCACAGAAGTAGAATTTTTCAGTGAGCCCAGGCCTGGATTGATATCCTCCCCAAAATTGAAGTTAGGGATAAAATTCAAAGCATTTGGTTAGACAAAACTCTGAAAAATCAAAACCCTAATCTGCTCCTAAACCAACACTGGAGGATTTCAGCTCCAAATCCAGATCCAACATCTTGACCTGGTAAGATCTAAATATTCTATATTTCCATTTGAGGTTCTCAATTAATATGTCTCATCATACCAAGCTTGATGAATATCTTGAGGGAGCTGATAACTTCTGAGCCTGGAAGTATAGGATCTCCCTGTTCCTTGAAGAAAATGAGTTGGACTCCTATATCAGTGAGGAGGTTCCACTTCTAGAGGGAGATGAGGCCAAGGCCTTACATAAGAAGAAGTTGGTTATGGCAAAGAGGATCATTGTTGATTCTATCAAGGATCACCTCATACCACAGGTGTCCTCCCTCAAGACACCTAAAGCTATGTTTGATGCCCTAACCAAACTGTTTGAAGGGAAGAACATCAATTGAAAGATGAATCTAAGGAACCAATTGAAGAATGTAAAGATCCATAATGTGGAGACCATCGAGTAATACTTCACAAGGGTCTCCAAGATCAAAGAACAGCTGGAAGCAGTAGATGAAGAAGTGGAGAGTGCAGAAATTGTGATGACAACTTTGAATGGCCTCCCTAGGTCATGGGATTCTTTCATCCAAGGAATCTATGCTAGGAATAAGTTAGTCAAGTTCAGTAGACTATGGGAAGAATGTTCACAAGAATAAGCTTGAATAGTAGCTCGAGAAGAAAATATGGGAAGTGAAGATCAAGCTCTCACAGTACACTCCAAGAAAGGAAGAAGGGAAAAGCATCATCACCAAGGTAAGCATTCTCATCAAAAAGTTTCATCTAAACTCAGATGTTATACATGCGATGAAATAGGACACTATGCTAGAAACTATCCCATGAATAAGAATGGATCCAAGAAGAATAGGAACTCCAAAAGAAGACATCATGCTCACACTGCTGAGGATGATGATCCTCCCAAGAAGAGAGTAAAACAAGAAAGTGAAGACTCTTCAAGTGAAGATGAATATGTTCTGATCTCCACTCTCAAGGAAACTGTCACTCATGGTAGCAAAGACTGGCTTATTGATAGTGGGGATTCCAAACACATGACAGGTTTCAAGGAATCCTTTGAGAAACTATCCGAACATAATTCACCCCATAACGTGAAACTTGGGTATGACTACCAATATCCCATAAAAGGTAGTGGTGAATCCTCCTACAAGCTAGACTATAGAAAGTCTATGAAAATGAAGGATGTCTTGTTTGTACAAGGACTAAAGAATAATCTTCTCTCCATATGGGAACTAGATGCAAAAGGCATGAGGGTTGCATTTGTAGATGTCCAAGTCCTCATGTGGTCAAGAGGAAAGACTATTGATGATGCAATAGTAATTGGAGAACAAGGAGGATTATACAAATTAAAGGGACATCTAGAACAAACCTTGGTCCATGACACAGTAGAGCCAAATGAACTTTGGCACAGAAGGCTTGCACATGTGCACTATAGAGCACTACCAATTGCAAGCAAATTTTTTGAAGGTCTTCCAAAAATTCAAGCAAAACATGAAGGGGTCTGCAAAGGATGTGTGAAAGGAAAGAATACAAAGAAGACATTTCCAAGTAGAGAAATAAAAGCAAAAGGAATCTTGGAAATCATCTACTTCGATGTATGCAGACCAATGTCATCAAGTTCTCTAAGCAAGTATGTATACTTTGTTTCTTTCATTGATGAATTTTCTAGGAAGACATGGATTTACTTCATGAAGAACAAATACGAAGCTTTCAGCAAGTTCAAAGAATTCAAAGCCTTGATCGAGAACCACATATAAAAGAAGATCAAGAACTTTCGATCAGATAATGGTGGAGAATTCACATCAAATGAATTCAAAGACTTATGCAAAGAATCAGGGATTAAGAGGGAGTTATCCACTCCATATAATCCACAACAGAATGGGGTTGCAAAAAGAAAGAACAGAACTATCATGGAAGCTGTAAGAGCAATGCTTCATGATCAAGATCTTCCCATGCATCTATGGGCAGAGGATGCCAGAACAACAGTGTTTGTACAGAACCGTACTCCACACAGAGTACTCAAGAACAAGACTCCTAAAGAAGTCTTCTTCGGCAAGAAACCAGAAGTCAGCCATCTTAGAATATTCGGCTGTCCAGTGTACATACACATTCCGAAAAAAGAGAGGACAAAGTTAGATCCTTCAAGAAAGAAGGGTATATTTGTGGGATACTCTGAAATCTTGAAGGCTTACAGAATATACTTCCTAGGATGAAAGAATATCGACATCAGCAAGGATGTAACATTTGATGAAGAAACAGCTTACAAAAAATATAGAAAGAGACCTCCTGAAGATCCTGATGAAGCAGAAGCACCCAAAATTCATGATACAACCATGAATAAAGAAACTCAAGAAGAAGATTGAGAATTTGAAGAACCACAAAGACCTGTAGATCCACCTCAAGAGAATAATCCTCATAAGAGGAAACCTTTCTTGGGTACGAGAAGCTATCCAAGGTGCGGAAAGATATGGGGCTCCAGAAGAGAATCATAGAGAAAGAAAGAGAACCAGATCTTGCTCCAGATATGTAGCTTTACTATGTGACTTTATCAATGAGGAACCTTCCAATTATGAAGAAGCGGCAGAATGGAAAGAATGGAAGGATGCTATGATCGAAGAGTATCAATCGATCATGAAGAATGATGTTTGGGATGTTGTCCCAAGACCAGAAGGGAATTCGGTTGTAACTTCCGAATGAATCTACAAGATCAAGCATGTTGCATATGGTAGCATAGAGAAATATAAGGCAAGATTCGTGGCTCGTGGCTTCTCACAAAAAGAAGGAATAGACTATGAAGAAACATTTGCACCTGTAGCTAGACACACTTCCATCAGATCAGTACTTGCTCTGGATGCAGTGATGAAATGTAAGATACACCAAATGGATGTCAAGACTGCCTTCATTAATGGTGTAGTGGAAGAGGAAGTGCACGTAGAGCAGCCACTTGGTTTTGAGACACATGATAGGGATTCTCATGTGTGTAGATTGAAGAAATCCCTGTACAGTTTGAAATAGGCACCCAAGACATGGTACAGTAGAATTGATAGCTTTCTATCCAGTTTGGGCTTTACCAAGAGTAAAGCAAATTCCAACCTTTAATACAAGGTTGAGGATGGAAAACCAGTGATAATGCTACTGTATGTAGATGATCTGTTTGTGACAGGTATGGATGGGTTGATTACTGATATGAAGAGAAAGCTTGCTACCGAGTTCGAAATGAAGGACTTGGGTATGATGCATTATTTTCTAGGCATGGAGGTGTGGCAGAATGCAGATGGAATCTCCCTCGGACAAGGGAAGTGTGCAATAGAGATCTTGAAGAGGTTTGGGATGATGGACTGCAAGGCCATAACCACACCTATGGCATCGAACCTGAATCTATTAAGTGATACTTCATTAGAAGTAGTTGATGCTATGATGTATCGTCAGATGATTGGGTCCTTGATGTACCTGAAAAACATGAGACCAAATATTTCCTTTGTTGTGAACACCTTGAGCCAGTTCCTAACAGATCTGAGACATGTTCACTTGATTGCTGCAAAGCATATTCTAAGGTACCTGAGGGATACAATTGAGTATGGGCTCAAGTACGAGGCAAATCAAAAGATTAACCTGGAAGGTTATGTTGATTCAGATTAGGCAGGTAGTGCCATCGATAGGAAGAGCACTTTAGGGTGTTGCTTCAGTATGGGATCAGGTGTGATCTCTTGGTTTAGTAGGAATCAATCCTGTGTGGCACTGAGTACAACTGAAGCAGAGTATGTCGTAGCTTGTTCAGCTATTTGTGAGGTAGTATGGATAAGGAAGCTACTGTCTGATTTGTTTGATCTCTAAATGGATGCTACTTGTATACATTGTGACAACCAGAATTGTGTGAAGTTGTCAAAGAATCCAGTGTTCCATGACAAGTCAAAGCATATCGAGATCAAGTATCACTATATCAGGGATATGGTGCAGAGGGGAGCAGTGAAGCTCCAATATGTTGTGACGGAGGAACATATAGCTGATATGTTGACAAAGCCATTGGCTAATATGAAGTTTGAGTACTTCAGGGAGAAGCTTGGTGTTCTCCAGATCGAGGTTTCCTCCAAAGGGAAATGATGAGACCCAGAGCCATTCTAACATGGCGATAGGATTGGTTATTTCCATGGTTAGATGTAAGGGCTAATCCATTATGTCATGGTGAGTATCGGTTCCTTCCATGTCAGATATGAGTGTTGATCCATTCTGATGTGACTGTAGGATTGGTTCCTACATGATTAAAAGTAAGCACTGAATTCCATTCTTGGAAAGGAGGCACCTGGTCAGTTACCAAGTAGCTCAGTTTGGGACTAGGGGCCATTCTAATATGACTGTAGGATTGGTTCCTACTTGATCAGATGTGAGTGCAAGCCCTTTTGAACATGCATGTTGGATTGGTTGCTCGCATGTGTCAGATGTAAGTGCAGAGCCCTTTTGAACATGCATGTTGGATTGGTTCCTCACATGTGTCGAATGTAAGTGCAAATCCCTTTCGAACATGCATGTTGGATAGGTTCCTCACATGTGTCGAATGTAAGTGTAGATCCCGTTTTAACATGTATGTTGGATTGGTTCCTCGCATGTGTCAAATATAAGTGCTGAGCCTTTTTGAACATGTATGTTGGATTGGTTCCTCGCATGTGTCAAATGTGAGTGCTGGGCCTTTCTGACAGGGTTGTGGGATTGGTTCCCACATGGTCAGATGTGAGTGCTAGGCATGCCTTTCTGATATGATTATAGGATTGGTTCCTAAATGATCAAATATAAGTGCTGGGCAGGCCATTATAACTTAGGGTCATATATAAGCACTGAAGAAGACCTACATGGAGGCTAGGCCTACAACCAGCATGAAAAAGGGTTGGCTCTGTAGAACTTACTATGATGAGAAGAATCATGAGATAGCACCCATGATGATCTAGTGATGATGATCCATCAGAGATGATCTAGATCGAGGGATGATCAAGATCCATAGATGATGCTCCAGAGATGATCCAGATCGAGGGATGATCTAGATCCAGTGATGATGATCCATATTGAGTGATGATCCAAATCCAAGTGAAGATGACTTGAAGATGAAGTTGACTTGAAGATAGAGATGACTTGAAGATGAAGATGAAGATGATGATCCAGATGATACAAAGAAGAAGACTTGTGCTGATAACTTGTGTTGAGAGAATACCTTCCTAGCTAAGAGGGAGTGTTGATGTAATTGTAACTTCGGAATGTATTCCCTTATATTTCTTATGTATTGTAACCTGATGTTTATTCTAGGATGTAATTGTAATGTACTTGAGTCATGTCATGCCCTGAGGTTCCTATCGGGTGTTTCTATAATGTAAACAAGTCATGTCAAGTCAAGGTGGGTAACCCTCCTATTGTCTAAGGGTTAAAGTCCCCGCGGTTCTGGGGCACTAGGGTTATTAGACTGACCTAGTGAAGTCGGCCCTAGTTGGGTTAAGTTAAGTTGGGAATTAGTATAAATAGAGAGCTAGCCTCTTTATTTATCACACACTCACTCACACTTAGTTGTAGTGCATAGCTGAGGAAGAGAAAGACACTGGGGAAAGGAAGAAAGAGGTTACTACTATTGGGAGATCATCTTATTGTTTTGGGTTTCACTTTTGGTGCTGATTCTATCACTGAGGAAGTTGTGGGGTTTTATCCATTTATGGTTTCCCTGAGGAAAAAAACTGTGTTCATTGTCTCTTGTGTTTGTTTGCTGTGCTTGTTGTTCTCTCAGTTAACTATCCTAATGATATGCTAGCTTAATGTTAAAAATATAACACGTTTTGGTGATACAATGGTTCACATTCTAGAAGAATCACCAGTGTGCTCTCCTCTGTCCAACAACACTCCACCTGTCATGCTAAAGAAGGAGTTGTATGTATGCCACATAACACACGCTGAAGAGATCCATTCATGTTGAAGAAGGAATTATGTTGTGCGTTGGCGCGTGATTAGTTAATGGCTATAATGGTCGACTACATTTCGAGAGCAGTCGACTAATAAAGGGTCGACTTGCTCATCTCTGTAAACAATATATATATATATATATCAGCCTCTATGTGAGAGATTAGTTAGCTGGCAGTTTAACTAGTTTATGCATGTGATTCATTGTTCTTAAGCACACTGTAATTCTATTCCATATTTTTAATAGAAGCTATATTTTCTGCTGTTTATGATTGCGCTCGAGTAAGCGCTAGCTAGGCATCATCCCTGACTGCTGAGAGGGCCCCTCATCAACCAAAGGTTTCTTTTCTTGTGTATTTTTTGTTACCTTTTCTTTTGTATTTAGTTTAATTTCTAGTTTGTTTATGTTATTAAAATAACTGTAAACATTAATTTCATTTGCTTCCTATAATGCATTTTATTTCTAAAGTTAAATAGCTAGTTGTGCGCATATTTTGCTTTCAGTCATTTCATTTCCAGTTTTATTGTTCAGTTTTTTATTTGCAAGTAAATAGAATAGATTTCTTTTATCAAGTTAGAATATATTCAATTCTGTTTATTTCCTTTCTGTTATAAATTCATTCAAGTTAAATTTCAGTTTGTTTCTTAATACGCAATGATTCCTTTTCATGAATTAGTTTAAGATTATTTCACTGTCAAATTTGATTAATAAGTAGGTTTATTTACTTCCTATATTCATTGTATTTACATGTGCACAAATTCAGCTGAATATTAGATCATTTAGGTTATTTTCTATCATTTTAATTGTGTAGACTGTCATTCAAACAACCTATTTAAACTATTATTCAGACACCCCTTTCAGACCTGCAGTTCAGTCTGGCATCCAGTTTGTCGTTTCATTTTTAGTGTTTTTAATGTGTCCTTAACCCATTTTAAGTTTTGTTTCTTTAGTATTTGAATTATGTTTTGACTGTAATAGCTAGATGATAGTTCTATTTAACATTAAAGTTAAAATTAGATTGTTTTAGGTTATTTATTAAATTTTTATCCTTATCGCTACCTCTTTTCGCCTTGAACATATTTTGAGCTATGTTGTGTTTTGTTTCTTAAGTTTATTTATGATTCCTTTCACTGTTGTACTATTTTGTGTTCATTCCTTTGGATTGATTCATTTGTTTTCATGTAAAACCTAGTATTAGATGTGTTATCCTTAGGAAAATATACTAATACTTTGTAGACGGTTCCTTTTTCATTGTGTGATTACCGAAAGAGACTTGTAGGATAGAATTCAAAGCCATTCTTATTAAGTTTTCTACTTGTTTCTTTTATTGATTTTTCTTTATTAAGTTTTCTACTTGTTTCCTTTTATTAAGTTTTCTACTTACTTATAAATTAGGCCTTCCTTGTGTTGTCAGGAATATTGCACCTTCTGCGAACAGAAGTTGTTCCTCTGGTCATAATGGTTTAGATCCAGAACAAATGAGTGAACGACAAAGGATGAAGACCTTCCCTGAATGTTGTAAACACATGGAATAATGATTTGATGATGAACCTGTGTACTTGCTGAACATGTCAAAAAAACAAGAACATCAAAGCTACCGGAAAATTATTCACACATCCATACTAGTGACTAAGGAATCTAGTAACATATACATGCGAGATCTGTACAATAGATATGTGGGACATAAATCATGTTTGCATTAAGAAATGAATGAAGAATCTTACAACCATTTCCTTAGTGTTGACAAAATCCTCCATAAGACAAACTGTTGGGCACCCAATATGCAAGTGACTTACAGCTAACATACAGAGTGTGCAATATTTATTGTCAACCTAGGGAAGTCTTCTATTTCAAGGATAAGATGCACTATATATGCTTAAACACTGAATTGTTGTGAATGCACAATCCTATTCTCTGTTTAGCTATGCTCATCCCAAGGATCCACTTAATCTAGTTTACCTTATAAAAGATACAATCACAATTACCTTCTATTGTTCTGGATCTAGAAATTGAAAGATTCATGAAATCACATCTAAATTACTTTTGCAAAAAATGAAATCCTATTTATCAATCCATCTAATGATTCACCCAACTACCCTGATCTAATTACTCTAAAAATTCAAAAGGAAGAAATTGGAATTAGATCTTTCTGGAAATTCAAGGTACAAAAATTGAGTTCAACTAATCTAGGAATTCAAAGTACAGGAATAGAGTTCTGCGATTATGAAAACAAAGGAACAACTTGCAAGAATATATGGAAACAATAATTAAGGGATATAGGGATGAACACAGCTTGTTTAGCTACCACATAATTGCATAAGAAATAATTACCTACACATTCGACTGTTTTACCATGCCACCACAGCTTTCCAAGAGATGCAATGAATAACACACTGTCAATCCACAACTGTCACAACTTCCTATGAAGAAATGAAATTAAACATAAAGTCACATGACAGAATAATTAAAATGACTAATTTAACTTAGCAATCCCTGGGGGAAGGCAGGCCCAGCCTTCACACAGAGATGCTAGACGAACACACATTAAAAACCCTTAGATCTGAAGTAAATCCTTGTATTAAAAAGGGATATCAATTACACAACTTGCAGTCGCAGCTAATATGATGAATTGGTTAGGGGTTCAAGCCTAGGATCAGAATAGTTCTCCATATTTATACAATTTAGATCATAACATCTATCCCTATTATTGGGAAGCCATGAAGATCTCTGATCTTCAGGTGCCCTAAATTACAACAATCGTTACAACTGTGGCAGGATGAAAGTAGGAAAAATAAGAAAACTATTAATTGACCCAGAAATAGTGATATCCTTATATCACCACACTGTTGACTTCCAATTCTGTCGCCTTTTGTTTACAGCTATTCTTGTACAGCCTTTCCTAGAGTAATATTCCGAGAGCTCATTTCTTGGGCAATGGTAGGATAGATGGTGATCAGCTTGAGCGATGAATGCCCATCCTTCTCGTAGCACATTTAGCTTGCTATACATGTAGTCTCTATATCTCAAAATAACTTTATAAACCATCACGTGTTAGCATATTGAGAGATATAAAGCCTTAATTACCACAATCATAATTATTAATAAAATAAGACAATAACCAATCATACCTTGGTGGATTGAAGAGAAGAGTGAGGGTAAGACATTTATTTGGCATGCTCAATGTGGTAGGATAGGGAAAAAAGGAGTGAATAAGGATGGTAAAAAATGGCCATTTATGGGCCCAACATCTCCCCCCAACTGTCCTATTGCATGTCCTCTTGCAACAACCTCCATTATTTCGAATCTGAATCTTGCACTGTGCTCTGTTCATGGAGAGAAGAGAAGTTGTAGGGGAACTCAGACGTTCCTTTTTTTCTATGAACCCTCTATGGGAAACTCAATATCTCCAACATTGCTACTCCTCTGCCTTGGTCAGTGAGAAATCCATCCTGTATGGTTTTGCTGTCCACCAGATGAGGGGAAATTTAAATTTTAGGCCCAACCAATTAGCCCCACACTCCCTGATACATCCAACATAACCCTCAACCCTGGAAAGTGCCTGTTCAAAATTTCTAAAAATATTAGTGGTCTCTGCTCCTGAGAGGAGGAGAGGCAACCTACCATCTGTGCTTACTTCCTTCCAGCATTGCTTGTTGGTGTATAGAAATATGGTTAGTATAGGTAGAAATAACTTCCTCCTGAAGTTCCATTATGTGTCGAGTCTGGATGGGGCATGAGAGCAAAATCCTATGTTGGGCAAGAAAAATACTAAGATTTTGAGGCTCACTTCAGACCCACAGATTAGAGTGAGCTTCATTGTGAGAAAAGGTTTGAAAATACCTTTCCCACTGAGCATGATTGCTCACAAAAGAAGCAAAGGCCCTCAACTGAAGATCTCCTGAAAAAGGGACATGATTTGAATGGCGGTCCAGAGGACAAGCCATCTCATGAAAATACAGTTCACATAGCAGATTCTGGTCTTCCAAAATTGCTTCCTAAAAATGTTTCCAATAATTTTTCTAAAGTTGTTATCTCAAATGACGTCCCTTCTTTCACAACCCTTAACTTAAACCAAAAAAATTGTTCAAATAAAAAGACAGGGTAGGAAGAGGAAGGTACCCTAGTGCCCAAGAGTTCTTGAGAAAGAGCATACATCTGCTTCTTTTCCTTCTGCATAGACTGGAAATTTTTTAGCTCCCTTAGTTTGTTATGTAGCTCTTATTCTCGAAGTCTTTGGGTCATATGTTCTTCTGCCCATTTCTCCTCTAGTCTTCTGATGGTATTTTTATGCTCAGTGAGGGAAACCATCGATTCTTGGTATTCTACCACCTGGTTTTTCCATTTTCTTACCTCCATTCTTAGAATAGAGATTTCTGATGTAGGGTTTAGGGCTTCTTCTTCTTCAGAATATTCCTCTTTGTCAAGATCCACGTCAATGAAATTTCGAAGGGGCTCAATCCACACTTTGTCACCTGATGTGCCACATTGGACATTCTGCACATCTGAAGTTACTTTTGGGGGTGTTGGTTCTTGTGTAACAGCAACCCCTCCTAAAATTTCTTTAGCAACCAATTCCACTACTTCTAAAGATGCTAGTTCTTTTGTAGTAGCATCTTCTTTCTGAGGTTCACCTTTGGCAACTTGGGCAGCTGATTGTGAGGATGTTGGTTCTTGTGGAGAAACTTCCTCCTGCATTTTAATTTCATTCTCTACCTGATCATTAGCTGCTATCTCAACCAGGGATTGTAAGGCTGCTGGTTCTTGTGTGACAGAGCCCTGTTCTTCTTTCTCCTTATTCTGCTGAGATTGGATGTCTTCTTTAGTGTGAAGATGTTCCTCAAGGATTTCAGTATCACTTGAGGGTTTTGATTGGAATTTTTCATCTTCACCTAAATCCATATCAGAAATGACATCCACTTGTTTCATTTATACTACAATTTTCAAGTATGTTGGTTCTTGTGTAACAACATCCTAATTCACTTCGTCATCTCCCTGTTGTTGTGATTCCAATTCTAGTATCTCTATGTCCTGAGACAATTCTGAAGTTGTAGTACAAAATTATTCATTAGACGCCAAAGTGCCTTCAATTCCTGGTTCTCCTCCCCTCATTTGGGTAGCCATGTGAGCAAGAACATTCAAGGATGTTGGTTCTTGTGTGATAGCATCTTGTTTGACCTCATCATTGTCTTGCTATTGTGGTTCCACTTATATTATTTCTATGTCATGGGAGGATTCCTGGGTCACAGTGCATTCTTCATCCATAAAATTGGGAATAACTTCATCCTTTGGTTCCTCTATCCCAGGGTTAGTGGAAATTTTGACAGGCATATTTAAATATGTCGGTTCTTGTGTGATAGCATCATGTTTATATGAATCTTCCTCCTCATGAATTTTTTCTTGGGGTTTTTCACCATCTCCCAAATCGGTAGTATTCAAGGATGCTAGTTCTTGTGTGGCAGCAACCTGTTCATCTGAAACTTATTTCTCTTGAAGTTCTTCTTTGGAAATCTCACCATCAATAATATTCAAGGATGCTTATTCTTGTGTGATAGCATCTTGTTCATCTGCAACCTCCTTCTCTTGAAGTTTTTCTTGGGGAGTCCCACCATCTCTCAAATCAAGTTGTACCTATCCTTCCACAGTTGTAGGTGTAGACTATTGTGTTGTAAAGGCACTAACTATAACCTTATAACCTGACTCATCAAATATTTCTCCACACGTAGGGAAGACCACTCTTTCTTCTTCTTTGCCAACCTCGGTAGGATTTGATCCTTCCAGTTGATCTGTAGCTTGGACCAATGTGTGCAGCTTCCTTTCACCCTATTTTCTACATGTTTCCTTCCAATTTTCCAACTCCTTTCGGAGTGCTTGTACTTCCTCTTTTAGTAGCATGTTTTCAAACATAAGTCCTTCAATTTGTAGTTCTTTTGTGACTAGTTCCTGTGGGGTGTCAATTATCTTGGGTTTAAGAATGGGGAACTCAATTTGTGCTTCTAATGTTGTCCATTTTGCCCTTGCTACTTCTGCTGCTGCGACTGACCTGGTTCTTTTCCATCTTATAGGTGGTGAGGCCTTAATTTCATCTTTTAATCTTCTTCTTTTTCTATGTGGTGCTGGAGTTTCTAAATTTTCAATTGATGAGGAAGGAATGTCACTAGTTCTATCATTTTCTTATTCTTCAGGGTGTTCTTCCTCAATTAGGGTTCCTCCCCACTCAGGGGATGATTCAACAGTCACCACCTTGGTATTTTATTCTATTATCATGGCTCTGCCATCTTCGGTTTTAGTTGTCACAGCATCTAATGCTGCTCCAGTTTCACCCTCTGTTGTTAGAGCTGTCCTACTATTTATTTATTCCATAGGGTTTTCATGTACATCCTCTCCCAAATATTCTGCTTGTGCCCCTAACTGATCCTCCGATCTAGTTTCATCTCCCCCCCAAACTATATTGGAGGGGTTTCGAGCCTCCTGTTGCTCTACATTTCCCCCCAACTGTGAGATAGACCGGTTCTTCTTGATTTTGTTCCTCTTCTATTGGAACACCGAGAAAAGGAGCGGGTTCCTGAACTTAGGTTGTAAATTGCTCCCAGGTATATTGTGTTGAGCAAGGGTTCTTAAGATTATCANCGAGTGGATGTTTGGCAACTCGAACAACCCCCGCCATATGATGTAAATCATTGAGCAAATAATATGGAATATTTAATAGAGCTCTGTGACGGAGATGAGATAGTAAAGGGAATTCAAAACGATAGACAGTTTGGTACCTACCTTCGCAAGTGATGTATTTATTGAGAA
Source organism: Pseudotsuga menziesii (assembly GCA_001517045.1). NCBI lineage: Eukaryota > Viridiplantae > Streptophyta > Pinopsida > Pinales > Pinaceae > Pseudotsuga > Pseudotsuga menziesii. The sequence continues at coordinate 41,337 of LPNX011180936.1, read as the reverse complement.
ATACGGTGACTTGATTCCATGGCTGTGGCAATGACTGTAATACTATCCCCTTTCGTGTCGTTTGAACCTGCTCCCCTTCTATTAAAAAGTCTTGTACTGCTGCAGTAATGGGGATTCGATGTCCAAACCAAGCTCTACCCACCTGAGGAATACCCATGACCTCCACCATTATGTCTTCAAAAAATTCAATGTGCAATCCCCAAACCTCTGAGTGGGTTTCTGTAAGATTCAAAGAGAACTGTAAAGTTGCTTCACGGTGAAATCCATTCAGGCGTTCGAAAAATTCTGTCTAGCTAGCAGCTTGAAAGATGGAAAAAACTACAGCATTTTGTCTGAGTTCTCGCATGTTTGAAGGTTCATACTGGGCTGTAATAACCATGGTTTCCTGCCTTCAAAGATATGTTGCAGCCTGTAGAATTACAGATTAAAAAATGGAGGTTACAGCACGGATTTTGCATGAACAGCTGAGAGGGGATTTAGGAAAATTCGGAAAGTTTCAGCGTATTGGATTATTTGAAATTTTATCCCAAATTGGGAAAGGTGGTAGTTATTAGGTAGCATAATTAGTCATTACGTTGCACAAGCAGAGAGTTAATCGATGCAATAATGGGCATAAAAAGGAAGGTACGACTAATATTGTTAAATCATATTGATACTCAATCAAGCGGTTAATCAAAGCCATACCTTCGAAAATGCGTGATGAATGTCCTTTGGAGAATAATAGAATGAGTGATTGTAGTCGTTGCAAAAGATGAACTCATGCACTGTGTAGTCATTAAATGTAATCATTATTACAGGGGTGCTGTAATAACCTTTTTCACTGGTGAACCAAACACCATCATGTTAAAATGGTCAAAAACATGATGAATACTACATTATGAGTCAAATTGTCGGCATTAGGAATCAGAGCCATATCTAGAGGAGTTGCTATCTTGCAAAAAGATCTGCCAATAACACAGGAGTCACAAAGAATCACAGCCACAGGCCATAAAGAGATCAAAGTAGAGGCATGACCTTGAATGATGGAAAAATCAGCCAAATGTAGCGTAGTTATAGCTGCTGGAAAAGATGTCGCAGCTCCTGGAAAAGATGTCGCAGCTGCTGGAAAAGATGTCACAGCTGCTGGAAAAGGGTTGCAGGTGTAGAAAAAGGATAAAAGAATGTTAAATGGACAAAAAAAGGCTGTTCTGCAGCTGCGTGAAATGAGATTTATGGATAAAAGAAAAATGGGGTCACAGCTGTGGAAATGAAAAAAAGGCAGAGTTCACGGTGTACAGCTACCGAAAATGATGTCGCAATGACCAGAAAAAGGGTGTTGCAGCTGCTAGAAAAAGGGTGTTGCAACTTTCGGAAAAAGGTGTTGCAGCTACTAGAAAAAGGGTGTTGCAGCAGCCGAAAAAGGTGTCGCAGTTGCGATAGGTTTATTAAGGGAAAAAAACTTGGTGTAGGAAGTCACAGAAAAAAAAAATGACTTTGGTCGATAGGCCCAATATGACCGACATTCTTGGGTGCTTTCATGCACATTTTTAGAAAAAACAAAAAAGAAAAGATAACAATATTAATAAAAAAGAAAAAACAGATCAAGTGCAAAAGAAAAGATAACAATAACAAGAAAAAAAACATTTATTTATGTACAAAAATTCATATGCAATTTATGATGATCAATTAAGGATTGATAGAGGTAGAGAAAAATTATTTCCCTTGTGCTAGCTGGTAGTCTAGATCGGTGACAATTTGTGAGATAAATACATCCTTTGAAATGGGTTTACAGTATAGTCGCAGCCTGTGACCATTGGCAAATAATGGTGCGCGATTTTCATCAATAGTTACCAGGCAGACTGTACCGTTATCAAATACTCTATTTACTAGGTATGGGCCCAACCATCTTGTGCGTAATTTTCCCTTGAAATATCTTTTGAATCTGGAATTGTATAATAGTGCCCAGTCTCCCTCACAGAAGACCTTCTTTTTTATGAATCGGTCATGCCAATTGGATCTCTGTTGCTGAATTAACACGGTCTGGTCCACTGCAGCTAACCGATTTTTGTCCAGTTCATTTAGTTGGTTCAATATTCTCTTCTGGGATTTAGTTACATCTAGGTTTACCTCTATGGCCGTCTTCAAGGTCTTAATTTCAAATTCAATTGGGAATATGACACTTTTCCCATAGACTAAGTCGTAAGGGGAGAAACCTGTAGTGTTACGCCATGTGGTGCAGTATGCCCATAATGCTTCTGGAAGTCTACCGGCCCAATCTCTACAATGGTTCTTGACCGTCTTGGTGAGGATAGTGTCAATGACTTTATTAGTGCTTTCCACCTGGCCATTGGCTTGGGGATGGTAAGGTGAAGCTACCCGATGCTGAATATGGTACTTCCATAACACAGCTTCAAATTGATGTGACACGAACTGCGGCCCTTCATCGGTAACCACTTCCTTGGGAACCCCAAAATGGGTAAATATTTCACTGTACAGGAAGTCAATCACAGCCTGGTCATTAGCCTTCACCAGAGCCACAACTTCTACCCATTTTGTCATATAATTGGTACAGACCAAGATGTAGTCTTTCTACTTGGAATGAGGGATGATAGGACCAACAAAATCTAAAGCCCATCTATCAAAGGGTTTAATCACTGATTGTGGTTGCAAAGGAATTTGATCTAATCTATTGGGATGACCCATCCTTTGACATCTATCACAATACTGGACATATCTTTTTGCATCCCTGAAAATATTTGGCCAATAATATCCTATTCTCAGCACTTTGTGTCCTGTCCTTCGATCTACAAAATGTCCCCCACAAGGTTCATCATGGCAGGCCTTCAGTATATGGAAGATTTCATCTTCTCTTACACATCTTCTGATCTCAAGATTAGGACCTGTGTAAAAGAGGTGACCGTTTACCCAACAATACCTGGCACTTTGCTGAATGATTTTTCTCTTTTATATTTTGGACATATGTGTCGGAAGCTTTCCTACAGCTAGATAATTAGCGACATATGCACACCAAGGGGAGTGAGCTAAAAATGCAAATAAGTGTTCATCTAGAAAAGAGTCCTCAATAGACAAATTATCATCACTGTTATTGAAACGAGATAAAAAATCAGCGACAACATTTTCTCTTCCAGGTTTATCTATAATGGTAATCTCAAATTCCTGTAATAATAAAAGCCACCTAGTCACTCTGGCATTAGTAACATGTTTATTCATGAGATATTTAATGGCAGAGTGGTCAGTGTGCACAAATGTAGGATATTCAATAATGTAATGTCGAAATTTGTTAATGGAGTAAACAATAGCTAGAAACTCCTTCTCAATGAAAGTATAATTAAGTTCAGCAGGGGCTAAGTTTTTACTAATATAATAAATTGCATAAGGTACTTGGCCATCCTGCTGACCTAAGACTACTCCAATAGTGGTATCAGAAGCATCTGAAGAAATGTGGAAGGGTATGGTCCAATCGGGTCCTCTTAAGATAGGAGCTGTGGACAGCTTCTCCTTAAGCTTAACAAATGTTGTTTGGCATGCTTCATTCCAAAAAAATTGCACATCCTTCATTAACAGTGAAAATAAAGGGGAGGCAAGTTTGGAAAATTTTTCTATAAATCTTCGGTAATATCGAGCATGCCCTAGGAAACTTCGCACTTCTCTTTGAGTGGCAGGAGTAGGTATATTTTTTATTACCTTAATTTTTGAGGGATCCACCTGGATTCCATCAGCAGAGATGAAATTCCCCAATACTACTCCTTCACTCATCCTCATATGGCACTTTTTAGTTCTTAAAGAGAACTGGGTCTGTTCACAGCGAGTTAAAACCTTTCTCAAATTTTCCAGCGCTTCTTCAAAAAAATTTCCATGAGTAAAGTAATCCATAAAAATTTCCATACTATCATTAACTAATTCTGAAAATATGCCGATCACAGCTCTTTGAAATGTTACTAGTGCATTGCATAAACCAAAGGGAAGCACTCTGTAAGAAAATGTTCCCCAAGGGCAGGTGAAGGTAGTTTTATCCTGGTCTTCAGGAGCAATCTAAATCTGATTGTACCCGCTAAACCCATCCAAGAAGGAGAAGAACTTCTTCCCTGATAAGGTGTCGAGTACTTGATCGATAAAGGGGCAAGGGAAAATGGTCTTTTGTGTTGCTTTTTTTAGCTCCCTACAGTCCACACAGACTCTCCATTTACCATTTTTCTTGGGTACAATTATGAGCAGGGACACCCACTCGTCGTCTGAAATAGGATATATAAATCCTGCCTCCAAGAGTTTCTGAATTTCTTCCTTCACTGTGTCCCTAAGATTGGGGTTCATTCGTCGTTGAGGCTGGCACATAGGCTGGGAGTCACTTTTAATGTAAATATGATGGGTGCATAGATTAGAGGGAATACCCCTCATGTCTGTGTACTCCCAGGAAAATGCCCCCTTGTGTTCTTTTAGGAGACTGATCAGGCACTTTTGTTCATCTAGAGAGAGACTGGGGTTGATATTCAGGGTTTTTCCAGACTCTATTTTGACAAGAATGCTTTTCAAATTTTTCAATACTAGGATTATATGTGTGTCACTAACTAGTGCTTCTTCCATGAGATTTCCTTGTTCTTCCTCACCTAAAGTAATGCTCAGGATTTGATAAATTTCTTTACTGAACGAAGTGGTTTCACTGATGAAATTATTAATGGCATCATCTTCCATCTCATCTTTAAAGGTTAAAATCCTTCCCTATCGTTAGTAATGGCTGAACGCCCTCTTCTTCTGCTGGCTCCATCCATAAGGAAGTTTCAGCTTCTAGGCTTGGTCAAGCTAGAGGATAGAGAGTGAGGTTCTTTGTCTTGGTGCCATCTGATATGGTCATAAACCCAGATCGATAGCTGATGTAGGCATCAGCTGTGGCTAACGAAGGTCTTCCTAGGATTAGTGGGTGTCCTCCTAGCTGCAACTTAGGTTGTAAAACCAAGAAGTCAGCAAGGTACTCCCAGGAGTTGACTGAGATGACAAGATCATCCAAAATTCCTTCAGGTTTAATGGTTTATCTATCTGCCAGTTCTAACACGGTGGGGGTTGGCCTGAGATTAGTGAGACCAAGTTTCCTTACAGTTTCGATTGTCATGACATTAATCGCTGCTCCTAAATCTACCAGTACGTTGGGTATCTGTGTATGCCCAATTTGCACAGTGACAGTGGGATTCCCAGGATCATCATATTTAGCCAAAAGGGTTTTTCCCATTATTAATGCAGATAATTTCCCTATGACATGAACGGTGGGAGGATATCTGGGTTTCCTTCCTAGTTTCTTTGTGCACAGATCCCGAACAGTTCTAGCATAGATAGGTACATCTTGGAGAGCTTGAAGGAGGGGAATTTTAACATAAAGATTCTTTAACTCTCCTAAGAGGTTAAATTGAGGTTGTCCCACTACCTTTGGTAGCATTAGTATTTCAGGGTACGGTGGTTGCCTAATCAACTGAGTAGGCTATGTGTCACTGGGTGTATCACGTTGTGTTTCAGTAGACACATCTGTAGGATTTTCAACATCTTTAATGATAGGGGTGTTATTAGATAAATGTTGTGAATTCACCCCTTCTTCATGTACAGGGGATGGAACATCTTCAATGATTACAGGCTCTACTATTTTTCCTGATCGTAAGTGAATATCATTACAAGGCACAGGAGAAAGGGAGTAGGAAGGCATGTTAACAGTCTCAAATTGATGGAATGTTTTATTGTTTAGGTTAGGATTAGGCTGAGCAGGAAGCTGAGGTCATATCGGCATGTTAGGGGCAACATTGTTCTGCAACTATAGTTGCGACTGCTGATGAGGATATGGAGGATATTGAGGAGGGTATGGATGCTGTTGATGAGGAGGTTGTTGAGGAAACTGATTCCCTAGATGGAAATTCCTCCATCCATGCGACCAAGAAGTTGGTTGGTGTGGTGGTTGTGGTGGCTAAACCTAGGGATCCAGGAGTTATAATTTTGCATTGAAGGTTGAGACGGGTTCCATTGAGAGTAAGATGAAGGGAATTGTGTATTCACATTTTGCATATTATTCCAATTATTCATGTTATTCAAAAATTGAAATTAGTCTGGATTCATACCTTGGTTTTGAGGCTACCAGGGCTTCTTTTGTGCAATGAAGTAGGCTAGTTCCACCTCTGGAATTGACTCCTGCAGAACAACCTTCAAATGGGCAAGCGATGGGAATTCTTTGGTATTGTGGTTTAGCTCACACAGCTAACACACTTCTACCTTATCAAGCGGGAACTTTAGAGGGTGGTTTTTTCTACATCGAGGATAGAACACACCTAGTGTGAGATCCTCTACTTCCTGTTTTGGCTTTGCCTTCAGGATGTCGATTTCTGAGGAGATAGAGCTCATCATTTCTGTTTTGAAATTTTTAAGTAGGTTGCCTATCTCTGCACGGGTGGCTCCTCCATTGGATGACTTCTGAGTTCTGTCGAAGACATCACATTCTAGATTATCCCGTTTGTCCCGCCTGTTATTCCTGGAGGATCCCCTGGAGTACCTTTTACATAATTCCACAATTTTCTCAAAATATTTCTTGGAGATATCCCCCTTCCCTAACAGGTTCAACATATCTAGGAAATCATCCCTAATCCCGCGAAGCAAGATTATCTTGAGCACATATAACCCCATGTTCATCTCTCCAACTCTTTGCACATTATATAAAATCCTCTCTACAAAATATTCCAGACTTTCATCCTCCTTCTGCACCATTTTAAACAATTCTTCTCTCTTGTCCTTGGTGTTTCAATATTCCTAATATTTCTCTAGGAACACCTGTTTCATCCTATCCCAATTAGTAATAGTTCTGCCTCCTAGGCTCATGAACCAACATAATGCATTGTCCTTCAAAGTGGCAGGTAAGAGCTTTAGCTTTTGTGCATCGGTGATCTAGTCGTAGCAGCGACAGAGGATATCAAACTTGAAAATAAAATCATCTAGATCCTCTGCCGCTTTTCCATGAAAGCAGGGCAACACCGATGGTGATATATTTTTCATAGGAGCTATTCCTTTTGGTTGTTGAATTGGGAATTGAAGTGTCGCCACCGTCCCTTCAAGCAAGTTTTCTCCCATTGCCTCTTCCTCATCATATTCATGTATGTTACTCATTTCTTCTTCTGTTTCCTCCTCTTCGTCCTTCTCTTTGTCCTTCTCTTCATCCTTCTCTTCATCCTTCCCTTCATCCTTCCACTGATCAAGAATTTTCTGATGGAACTGTTTCCAATCTTCTTTAGTCACAACCTTTCCGTTAATGTGATAGAATGGACTTCGATCAGTAGATCCTATAGTACTAAATTTATCTCCCTCTATAGGGGTATTTGAGGGTGTTGCAACTACTTGTGTGTTCTCCACTGTGGATCCTGATGGTGGCACCCTAGGATCAGTAGGGCTTCTTCTAACAGGTGTTTCCTGATAGCGATTCCTAGTAGAAAAATCAATTCTGTCAACCAGATCGTCAATGAATGTTCTTCTGCCCAATTATGGACCTCGACCACGACCTCGACCACCTGCACTGCTAGTATTTTGTGGGGTTTTGGGAGTTGTAAGATGATCACTCTTTAACCTTCTTGTCTTCATGCAACCCAAATTATTTAAGCAGGAAAACTAAAGAATACTGAAGAGAAACAATTACAGAATGCAACTATAATGGTGTTTAATACTTATCCTCCCCAGCAACGGCGCCAAAATATTGGGCACCCAATATGCAAGTGAATTATAGCTAACATACAGAGTGTGCAATATTTATTGTCAACCCAGGGAATTATTCTATTTAAAGGATAAGATGCACTGTATATGATTAAACACTGAATTGCTATGAATGAACAATCCTATTCTCTGTTCAGCTATGCTCATCCCAAGGATCCACTTAATCTAGTCTACCTTATAAAAGATACAATCACAATTACCTTATGTTGTTCTGGATCTAGAAATTGAAAGATTCATGAAATGAAATCTAAATTACTTTTGCATAAAATGAAATCCTATTTATCAATGCATCTAATGATTCACCCAACTATCTTGATCAAATTACTCTAAAAATTCAAAAGGCAGAAATTGGAATTAGATCTTTCTGGAAATTCAAGGTACAGAAATTGAGTTCAACTAATCTAGGAATCCAAAGTACAGGAATAGAGTTTTTCGATTATGAAAACAAAGGAACAACTTGCAAGAATCTATGGAAACAATAATTAAGGGATTTGGGGATGAACAGGGCTTGTTCAGCTACCACACAATTGCATAAGAAATAATTACCTACACAGTCGACTATTTTACCATGCCACTACAGCGTTCCAAGAGATGCAATGAATAACACATTGTCATTCCGCAACTGTCACAACTTCCTATGAAGAAATGAAATTAAACATAACATCACATGACAGAATAATTAAAATATCTAATTTAAATCAGCAATCCCTATGGGAAAGTGGGCCCAGCCTTCGCACAGAGATGCTGGATGAACACACGTTAAAAACCCTTAGATTTGAAGTAATTCCTTGTATTAAAAAGGGAGATCAATTACAAAACTTGCAGTCGCAGCTAATACGATGAATTGGTTAGGGGTTTAAGCCCAGGCTCAGAACAGTTCTCCATATTTATACAATTTAGATCATAACATCCTATCCCTATTATTGGGCATCCATGAAGATCTCTGATCTTCAGGCGCCCTAAATTACAACAATAGTTACAAATATGGTAGGATGAAAGTAGGAAATATAGGAAAACTATTAATTAACCTAGAAATAGTGACATCCTCAGATCACCGCTATACACAAGTAGCAGGGCACTGTTGACTTCCAATTTTGTCACTTTTTGTTTACAACTATTCTTTTATAGCCTTTCCTGGAGTAATATTCTGAGAGTGCATTCCTTGGGCGATGGTAGGATAGATGGCGATAATCTTGAGAAATGAATGCCCCATCCTTCTTGTAGCACGTTCATCCCGCTATACCTGTAGTCTCTATATCTCAAAATACCTTTATAAACCATCATGTGTTAGCATATTGAGATATATAAAGCCTTAATTACCACAATCATAAGTATTAATAAAATAATACAATAACCAATCATACCTTGGTAGATTGACGAGTAGAGTGAGGGCAAAACATTTATTTGGCATGCTCAATGGGGTAGGATAGGGAAAAAAGGATTGAATAAGGATGGTAAAAAAGAGTCATTTCTGGGCCCAACACAAACACCTCATCCCCGATAGCTCCAACTTTCTCTCTTGTGCTCTCCAATGGATTGGGCTAGATAGTCAATTCAACAGCATAACAATACCATTCAGTCTCTCTTCTCCTCAACTATGGGATATGAGCTTGTATTTATAGGGATCAAAAGGATAAAAATGGTTGAGATATTGGTGGGTGAGGTTTTCATGAGATCCCCAAAGCATGGATATCAAGCTTAACTGACCCAGGTGAGTAGGGATAAGGCTATCCACGAAGATTTTGATCTAGAAGCTTCGTGAAGCTTCTTTTTTTCACCTTTTACCAAGGGTACCACTTATATACCTTTATGACAGAGCAGTGTAGGTAAGAACCGCTTCAAGAACAAAGCACATATGTGTTGGCACCTCTTATCTATAATAGGAATCAAGTGGTGCACATAAGGTACCGCTCATAAGCTAAAGGGCCAAAGCAATGCTAGGGTTTTTTATGTAAAATTGACATCCAGAGCACTGTTTCCACTCTAGGTTTGGGATTGAGGGAAAATAGAAGTGGTAATGATCTTATCACATGTAGATGATAGGATTTTGGTATAACAGAATTCCCCCCAAAGCACGAGGCTTAGAGGGATACGATAAGCAAGAGCTTTGAGAGAACAAGTTGTCACTTCAAGGTAAGAGTCAGCTTGATTAGAGAGTGTCGTCGAGTAGGAATCTGCAAAACATCAATATTTTTGAATCATAGACAATTGTAACCAACGCATGGCTACAGACCAATACAAGGCAGATCTGTGAGAGGAATAAACAACCATGGCTACTAGTATACAGTACAGATCCATGTGATAGAGGAAGCAAACTTGGACATAGCTACCAAACATACAACATAGATCTATGTCATATAGATGCAAATTTGAGCATAGCCACATCCATACAAATTTGGATCCATACTTGACATACAAAACTCCATCGCAACATGGGGAAAGCAATGAGTTCTAAACAAGTACCCAGGGTCTTCATCTCGTTTTCCACAAAGGACGATTCTATCCATGTGATTACAATGTTATGAAGTTGAACATGGTAGAAACCACTTGATTATCGACCAATGATGTGAATTGTTAACAAGTGCAAGGGAAATCACCATTAATGTCAATGATTCCCAAGGTACTCTAGTAAAATCTACTAAGTGTGAATAGATGTCTTGATGTCGAACACCCATTCTATTCTATCGATCAAAGGTTAATGATGTGAACCTATGTCGAGAGAGAGCGAATCTGTCATTGAAGCATACAGATCTTAAGTTACTAAACTTGTTTCTAAGACTATTTCAGGCATGATGAGTTGATGTCAACAGGAATAGTCTCGTCGAAAGAGGGCCATGATGAATCCCACATCAATGACATGAAACTTAGAACAAATTTCTGGAATGATGTGAATGAGGTAACCATAAGACTAACTCAAAAGTACTGACACAGAGATTGTTTTGACTATAGAGGTAAAAAATTTCAACTTCCCTTTGAACATCGGGTGGCACGAAAAAAGACTTGGCAGCATAACTAGACCAGATAAACACACAGTGCGACTGTAGACAATGCATTCTTTTGAAAGATTCAAAGGAGTGACATGACTCATGAAAGTGGATCATCATAGAAATTAGCTGAATACCCAATTGACTAAAATGATATGTAGACAAGTGCCATGTTCAAAGGTAATGACAAACTACCATTTATTTGCAAAATGATTCCCTTCCCTTAATTTCCCCATCATGGTTGATGAGTGACTCTTTTAAGTTTTATGAGTTCAAAGAGGGTAACAAACACTCGTTGTAGCTTGTCTGAAGATAAGTCCAAACTCATATGTTTGATGATCTTGAGAGAGGACGGGTTCATTCCCAAAAGAGGGTCTCTCAATGTTTAATTTAACAAGTCCAATGAAAGTAAACTCAGTGTAGTTCATGTTTAGAGAGTCTGAACAAACTAAAGAAAAATCCAAAGGGGTCCTTTTTCATATGGTTTAGTCCCTAAAGCCCAAAAAAGTATAAAATAATACCTTAGAGAACTCTTCCAGTCATGATTGGCTGGAGTGTTCCTTTTTCGTAAATAGTATATCTGAACCGAAAGAGAGATAACCTATCGTCGGAGAGACGAATCTTCAAATACTTTTACGAGTATGAAGAAGACAAGTACTCAACAATATTTTTATATTTAGGGAGTCCAAAAAGAGTTTAAAGGAGACTCCATTAGAATTTTTCATGTTTGAATCCAGAGCATGAAAAAGTAAAAAACTAAGCTCAAACCACTTTTCATTGTTTACTTGTTGTTGAGGAACTAATATAGCAATTCAAGCTGAAGATTGGAAAGCTCAACGGGGATCTACTTCAACCATCCAGAATAAGGTACGAGGTCTGATCCTTTAGTGTTAGACATTTTATTTCTATTGCATATTGGGAAATATTGATTTCTAGAGTCAAGCTGTCTATTGTGGTACCCCAAGCCATAGGAATTTCTTTCTATAACAGAATTGGCGATTCCTCTAGGGAGAGAAATTCTATTACGAAGAGAAATTCCTATGGCTTGGGGTACCACAACAGACAACTTGACTCCAGAAATCAATCTTTCCCAATATGCAATAGAAATAAAATGTCTAATACTAAAGGATCAGACCTCATACCTTATTCTGGACGATTGAAGTAGATCCCCATTGAGCTTTCCAATCTTCAGCTTGAATTGCTATATTACTTCTTCAACAACAAGTAAACAATACAAGCATTCTATATATCATGGTGTTAGATCTATTCTAGCATATACAATCAATAATGTAAAAGCATTTGACATAATCCCATGGATAAAATATTCATTCAAATACACATCATTGGACAGGAAAAGATATTTCTATTAATATAAATCAGAGATTACAAGATACAACCTCTGACGGCACATCTGCGAACCGGAGAAACTGAATCCCCCACTTGGGCCTCCGCCACTTCAATCCTCCATCTCTCAATAGCAACCTCACAAGAAAAAGGCAAGCTTGGGAAGAACACAAAAGTGTTCCAAGGGACAAAGGGATGCAGACTCAAGCATAAGTTCCACCAACAATGGACTATAGTTTTGTTGCTCTCAATTCTCTCTTATCCCTTCAATGTACCAAGGGGTTCCTTATATAGCTTTTCAAAGGGGTAATGAAAGGTCGAATCCGAGTGATCTCAAGGCATATGGAAGGCCAGGAGTCAAATGAGTTAGATCCATGTCAAGGAAAACTCCAAAAGGATTTGGATTATGCACACATCCCGATGTACATGATTTTAGTGGTCAAACCCATGTATGTACGCGCTTATAGCTTTAAAAGTTGAGTATAGCATTTTTCATGTGTTTTTAGGGATGATCAAGGAAACATCAAAGGACAAAAAGTGGTCCATAGGGGCTAAGGAGTCTGCAGCGAGACAGGGGAAGGCCATACAAAGTGTGATTCACCTAGAATGGTGAAATCTGCTATAGCAAATGCCCCCTAATGTGTGAGGTCAGAGGGGTCATACGATGGCTGAAATACATTATAATTCCATCCCAGAAGTGGAGTGATGAAGGATCCAAAATGGAAGACCAGCCACCCAATCAGCATAGTACAATAATACAACTCTGCATATAACTGCAAATACATATAGCAGTCCCAGATACATAAGAGTACAATGGCCATGAATAGGCATGATACATGATATCACATATGTGGTCATCGCCATGTACAATATACATAGATTAGAATCTCCATGATGAATATATACAAAGGACCATGATCTCCAAAATGGCTGAAGGTATATAATAGATCAAGATCTCCATAGTGGCTAGAAATGTCTGACATACACTGGAATAAAGTCACGAGAGCTGAAATCTCATGAACACTGGCACAATCAAGGAGGTAGAATATAAGAGATGCCACCAATCTGGAAAGTCTTCTACACAAACCGTTATGAGTACATGTCCTACTATGTGAGTAGAGGTGTCGAGGTCGAACATAGTAGTCCATCGTCTGATTACCGGTCATTAATGTATACCATTAACAGACATGAGATCACCCACCGATAATGAAAATGGGAATCAAGGTACTAGAGTGCAAACTAACAAGTGTGAATAAATGTGTTGAGGTCGAAAACTTGAAAGGATCCATTGATCAAGGGACATTGATGTATTCCCAAGAAACTGTCGATGGCGAGAGAACCTACCATTAATGACTGCAAGTCTCAGGGCACTCAAAATGACTCTAGACTCCAATCCCAGAATAAATGATCTGAATTTGATGGGATGAAATCCATTAGAAGGAGGCCATTAAGCCATCCCCCATCATCCAACACGAGGTACTCAGCAAAGCTATATAATGTGGAAGGACTCGATCATAGGTGTACGAACTAGTAACTGTACTGGGAATGGCCGACATACAAAGTCAAGATAAATGAGGAATGGCTGACTCAAGTTTCAAATTCCTTCAAACAAGAGCATAACAGCTTATGGTGACTGAATGAAGGCAACATAGACTCGATATACAAATTGGGACATCTCTGTGACACAGGAAGCATCAACAGAGGCTCCATAGGGACTAGAAGCTTAACTAGTCAGTGGAGATAAACTCAGATAAATGAGTACAGCTCCTAAAGTCAAATTATAACCCAACCAATGGATGTGATATACAGTGCTCTGTTCAAAGTCGACATGACTCGACAGCTGCCAAAGATAACATCTTTCCTTGTCTAGCTTTTTGGTTTTTTGAATTTTTTGGACTTTTTCAGTTATTTGAAAAGCTTGAAAAAAGAATAAAATAGCTTTATAGTTACAAACTAGGAGGAGATGAGTGTAATGAGGGAAAACAAACTAGTTCCAAGTAGTGGAACATACCTATGCCCAATGCAAGGATACATGTGTAGGATATCAACACTTGCGGGAAAATCCCCTCCCGGTAAAAAGGGAATCAAGTTGTGAAGGATATAAAAAATGGCTCTGCATGGCTAGACATGAGACAAGCTCGGGCTATATGGCTAAAACGCAATGTCAGGGAAGCTGGCATAAAGCTCAATAAGGCAGGCAAAGCTCATGATAATGCATTCACAACTTGACATGAGGGAGTCTTGAGGGAAATAGGCCAGCAAAATATCAAGAGGAGTATGAGGCTCTTGCGAAATGTTATGGCAATACTATACAATGGACTCCCAGACCTAAGAGAGGACTCACAACATGGGTACCAAATGAAAAAGGGAGATGACTAGGGCACCCATGTATAGGAAAGCTCTACCATTCACATAGTACCACTTCTAACAGCAGCATGAAGGTTCTGTGATACCATGGAATGGGTTCGTACCTAAGGTTAAGATGGAATGGTGATAAGGCAATGCATAAATGCAAGTGGATGTGATATCCTAACCTATATGCCAGTTCAGACATAATACCTGTGAGCGGCATGAATGGGTCAAAACCACAGAGAGAGTGTATAAGAACTGGACTCTACATGACAACCATATTAGTCCAAGACAACCCAAAATAGTCAATAAAGAATCCAAACTATAGGATATAGGGAGGAATGGTCATGACAAATGCTCCCAAAGGAAACAATGTAGTGAATGATGGGACATAAAAAAGGAAAGTAAGGTGTAGACCCAACATTCATGTATCCACTACCACTCCCGTGAGGGTGACCACTGGTGTAAAGGACCGAGCAAAGGGAATAAAAATCCTCCACAAATGGAGTAGAGGATGGAATATGACCATTTCCAAATCTATGAGCACGGTAAGGGGATGTGATGCCCCCAAGTCTGACACCAGGGTCCATAATGGGACCAAGGACGGGTGATAGGATACCAGGCATGCCGAAAATAAAAGGACCCAAACTCAAGAGAGCATAAATATACTCAAGTAACCACGATCTTAAAGACCAACTAGCGCACAAAGAGCACACTCCTAAGAAAATATACAGCCAAAATACAAGCAAACCAAGGGGAGGATATGTGAGCTCCCAAATGCAGCAGGTATGTCTCGCCTAAGAGAGGCTCGAAACTCCCATACACTACAAGAAGAGGTATGTAACCAATTATAGTGGCCCTTGGATTCAACGCATATAGCGACTGTGCTATCCGACCTCTACCTAGCTGGGACACTTGCATAATAACCCCTGCAGAGTACCCCCTCGATAACCTAGGTAAGGCAACTAAGGTCACCTCAATATAATCACTGCTCAGGCAGACAGTCGCAGGCAGGATTGACCGTATGGGCAGGGTAGCAAAGCCTGAAACTCTCAAAAGAGCCCCCAGATACGAATACAATCCTGGAAATATATCTGGTGCTACTCAGTTATGACTAGGGTTCATCCCAATCAATAACCGCTCACACTGCCTCATGCTTAACTCCCTTTGAGAGGAGGATCCTAAGAAACACTGGTTATACCAAGGATTTCACACACTCACCTGGACAGACACATACACGTTGTTGTTTAGTGATCTTGGAGAATTGACTTACAATGAACTATTCCAAGATCCTAAAACCTAAGCTTGTTGGTGCACCCTAGAAAATAAAAGAGTGTAGTTCATTTTAATTTATCGTTGATTTTAATTGGCTGTAATTACTCAAAGGGAAATGGCCATGCAACTAGTGAAGTTATGACTCAGCAGTGAAGTAAATATGCACACCATAACAAACAATGCTAAGTGCAATCTTTGTCAAATGAAAAATAGGGTATGCCACTACATGAGATGCATAAATATATATTCCTTTCTGAATGTCAATGAAATCCTTCCTATATGAAAGCCTAAAAACAACTCTCATCCAAGAAATCCAATGCAAGTACCTCCTCAAATCCATATCTAAGATGCAACTAAGAGTGCAACTACTTTGTATTTTTCAATATAAAAGAATGAAAAATGAAATAAAAGTCATCTAAAACTCTCGGTCTCTGCAACAAGTATAAAAGACAAGCCCAGCAAGACACCGAGACAAAAAGAGTAATGCACTAATGGCAAAACAAAAAGGATAAATGACTAAAACTACTTTCAAAGAAATATCAATGAAAAAATGGTCTCTGGTCACAAAAGAAGCATCCAACAGACAACATCAGACCCAAGGAAGACCAAACCACACTCACAACCCACCCAACAACTTCCCACAACATCAAACTCACCAAAAGGGAGGATGTACGTGACTGTTTAAAGAACAGCTGCGTATATACGCGACTTTTGGCCAAAAACTTGAGTGTATACGTGGATTTTGGCCAAAAACCTACGTGTATACATGACTTTTGGCCAAAAATCCATGTATGTACGTGACTTTTGGCCAAAAACCCGCATATATAGAGAAGGCAGTGGTAAAAAGCAGGCCAAGGGTCAAACCAATAAAGGGGAGTGTTAATGGATGAACATGCTATAAAATGTGACACAGAAATAGGGAGAAAGAAAGAGCAAGTCAATAATATCAAGCCCATTATTCCCCCAACCCCAAAGAAAAACAAGGAACATCCTCAGCGGAGTCACCAATTCTATTACGGAGAGAAATTCCTATGGCTTGGGGTACCACAACAGACAGCTTGACTCCATAAATCAATATTTCCCAATATGCAATAGAAATAAAATGTCTAACACTAAAGGATCATACCTCATACCTTATTCTGGACGGTTGAAGTAGATCCCCATTGAGGTTTCCAATCTTCAGCTTGAATTGCTATATTACTTCCTCAACAACAATTAAACAATACAAGCATTCTATATATCATGGTGTTAGATCTATTCTAGCATATACAATCAATAATGTAAAAGCAGTTGACATAATCCCATGGATAAAATATTCATTCAAATACACATCATTGGATAGGAAAAGATATTTCTATTAATATAAATCAGAGATTACAAGATAAAACCTATGACGGCACGTCTGCGAACTGGAGAAACTGAATCCCCCACTTGGGCCTCCACCACTTCAATCCTCCATCTCTCGATAGCAAGCTCACAAGCAAAAGGCAACCTTGGGAAGAACACAAAAGTGCTCCAAGGGACAAAGGGATGCAGACTCAAGCATAAGTTCTGACAACAATGGAATATAGTTTTGTTGCTCTCAATTCTCTCTTATCCCTTCAATGTACCAAGGGGTTCCTTATATATCTTTTCAAAGGGGTAATGAAAGGTTGAATCCGAGCGATCTCAAGGAATATGGAAGGCCAGGAGTCAAATGTGTCGGATCCATGTCAAGGAAAACTCCAAAAGGATTTGTATTATGCACACATCCCGATGTACATGGTTTTAGTGGTCAAACCCGCGTATGTATTCGCTTATAGGTTTAAAATTCATGTATATCATTTTTCATGTGTTTTTAGGGATGATCAAGGAAACATCAAAGGACAAAAAGTTGTCCATAGGGGCTAAGGAGTCTGCAGCGGGACAGGGGAAGGCCATACAAAGTGTGATTCACCTAGAGTAGTGAAATCTGCTATAACATTCATGTTTTAACCAGAGTGCGAGAAATGAGAAGTAAGCTCAACACCATCTTACTATTTTTAACGAGCTCGAAGATCAGTTGAAAGAATGCTCATGGATTGGTTTCCTTTTTATGCAAGCTTGAAACCAATGGGTAAACTATTCTTGAAAAATCCCATTAACATGATATACAGAGGTTGGAATCTTTCCCCAGCATGATTGCTAGTGAAGCCTACCCCTAACATGGTTGCTAGGGGCTCGACATGCCCCCCAAGCTTCGCTTTGTCTGACAATTCTTCTTGCATACCCAACCTAAAAACCTGGTTACTAATGCAAAAATGTTCACCAAGGGGGTAGGAAGAATGATAGTTAGGCAAGTGAAAAGAAGGTTCGAGTTCTAACACTAAAAGGAAAACTGGACTCAAGGGAAGGGGATCTGTTTCATTTTTACACAAGCTTGAAACAAAAGGTAACTATGCTTGGGAAATGGTTTAATTTTTATGCAAGATTGAAACCAAAAGGTACTAACTATGCTTGAGGAGATCTTTTTCATTTTTTAACAAGCTTGACATAGAATGGGAACTTTGCTCATAAGGATCTATTTCATTTTTTAATGAGCTTGACATAGAATGGGAACTATGCTCAAAGGCATCTGTTTCATTTTTTAACGAGCTTGACATAGAATGGGAACTATGCTCATAAGGATCTGTTTCATTTTTTAACGATATTGACACAGAATGGGAACTATGCTCATGAAGCTGCTCCTACCGAACATGATATCCAGAGGTTGGTAGTTGGCCCCCATTTCATAAAATCCAGTGGCTTAGCTCCATTATGATGTCCATAGACTAGAGCCATGCCCCCCATTTTACCTATGATGGGAAGAAGCTAACTAGAGGAAGGGGAAGGAACCACAAGAACATGTGGCACATTCAGGGCAGTCTGATTACTAGGAGTCACACGATGGTCGAGTGTAACAAAATAAAGTTGATCAATGGTCACAATCTTCCCATCATGGGGAAAATGCATAACACTAAAGAGTTTAGAAACTACAACTTTCATGGCATAAACATAATCATGTCCAAGGAGTAGATTGAAATCTAAAGGACCTTGGACCACCATAACATCAATACAGACAGTTTTCCCTCCTAATGTAATAGGTAAATAAGGAAGGGTCCCTGAAGGTGCAGTAGTTCTTCGATTAAAAGCCAGTATCTAATCGGTGGCTAGCACAAGCTAAGGAGAACCTAAAGCTTGTGAAGTAGTTGAGGATAAAATAATAACAGAAGCCCCTTCGTTAACAATAGTGGAAAGTAACTGCCTAGTAGTAACATTCACAACTATCTGGAAAGGAACACTCAAATGAAGATGAGACTCTGTTAGGTTACTCCAGTCAAAGGAAATAACCTCACTACTCGAAGCGGGTTCTGTCAAAAGAGACAAAATTTCCTCTTGTCGAGAACAATCAGAATGAAGCATAAAAAATTCAGAAGGTTTTAGTTCATTCTCTACTGGAATAGAAGAACAAGACAAATATTTGGTTAAAGAGACCACTTTAGCCTTAACATTCTCTAATGAAAGAGCGGGATCAGGTGGAAATGACATCGACTTGACCACTTCACTCTCTGAAGGAAGAGTAGGATCAATTATAGATGAAATTGAATTGATCACTTGGTCTACCAGCGAGGAATCGAGGGACAACTTACTATCACTTGTTGGAATCACCTGTTGATGATCAGTAATATTTTCCAACCAACGCGAAGCTTCATCCATGCTTGGATAAAGAAAACTACGATGCATAGCCTTGCATATCAAACAAGGATACAAGACTTTACCCTTACGACATTTTACCAATAGGTCACTAATTGAAGGAGTATCGTTAACATGATGATAAGAGGTTGATGACACAGATGGTTTGGACCTTTTAGACCACTCTCCTTGTACATGAGAGAGACCAGGACACTCCTTAAGAAGGTGTTCCCCCTTGCAAAGCTTACAAGGTAACTTGGGTTTTCCGGTTGTTCTCTTAGAATGGGAACCATTAAGAGAAGATGGTTTCTTCTTTTTCTCTTTCTTATCCCTCTTCATCTTACCCTTTCCTTTCTTCTTCTTCGCATGGATCTACATTGTATTTTAGTAGCCATGAATTTTTTGTATCTCACATGAATCTGTGTTGTATTGGTTGGAAGCCATGTTGTGAGTCATTTGGGACATGTATCAAAATGTGTTGTAGATAGACAGTTGGTGGTGTTGGAGAAGTTCCAACCTTTGGACCTTTGCCTCGACACTATACCTTGTTCTTTCAAAGTATATTGCCTATCATTTCCCTCTAGCCATTATGCTTTAGGGGGCATCTCTGTTATACCAAAATCTCATCACCCTCATGTTATGAGATAGGTATCCCCTTTACTACTCCTATACCTCAGAGAAGAATATTTTTGGCATCTGTTTCATTTTTTATTGAGCTTGACACAAAATGGGAACTATGCTCGTAAGGATCTATTTGATTTTTTAACAAGCTTGACATAGAATGGGAACTATGCTCATGAACCTGTTCCTATTAAACATGATATGCAGAGGTTGGTAGGTTTCCTCCATTTCATAAAAGCCTGTGGCTTAGCTCCATTATGATGTCCATAGACTAGAGCCATGCCCCCCATTTTACCTATGATGGGAAGAATCTAACTAGAAGAAGGGGAGGGAACCACAAGAACATGCGGCACATTCAGGGCAGTATTATTACTAGGAGTCACGTGATGGTTAGGTGTAACAAAATAAATTTGATCAACGGTCACAATCTTCCCATCATGGGGAAAATGCATAACTCTAAAGAGTGTATACACTACAACTTTCATGGCATAAACATAATCATGTCCAAGGAGCCCATTAAAATCTAAAGGACCTTGGACCACCATAACATCAATATAGATAGTTTTCCCTCCTAATATAATAGGTAAATAAGTAAGGGTCCCTAAAGGTGTAGTAGGTCTTCGATTAAAATTCAGTATTTGATTGGTGGCTGGCACAAGCTGAGGAGAACCTAAAGCTTGCAAAGAAGTTGAGGATAGAATACTAACAGAAGCCCCTTCGTCAACAATAGTGCAAAGTATCTGCCTAGCAGTAACATTCACAACTATCTGGAAACAAACACTCGAATGAAAACGAGACTCTGTTATTTTACTCAAGTCAAAGGAAATAATCTCACTACTTGGAGAGGGTTCTATTGAAATAGGCAAAATTTCCTCTTGTCGAGAACAATCAGAACAAAGCATAAAAGATTCAGCAGGTTTCAGTTCATTCTATACTACAAGAGAAGAACAAGACAAAGATTTGGTCAAAGAGACTACTTCAGCCTTAACACTCTGTGATGAAAGAGAGGGATCAGGTGGAAATGACATCGAATTGACCACTTCACTCTCCAAAGGAAGAGTGGGATCAATTATAGATGAAACTGAATTGATCACTTGGTCAACCAGCGAGGAATCGAGGGATAACTTACTATCACTTGTTGGAATCACCTATTGATGATCAGTAATATTTTCCAACCAACGAGAAGCTTCATCCATGCTTGGACAAAGAAAAGTACGATGCATAGCTTTGCATATCAAACAAGGATACAAGACTTTACCCTTACGACTTTTTACTAATGGGTCACTGGTTGAGGGAGTATCGTCAACATGATGATAAGAGGTTGATGACACAGACGGTTTGGACCTTTTAGACCACTCTCCTTGTACATGGGAGAGACCAAGACATTCCTTAAGAAGGTGGCCCCCCTTGCAAATATTACAAGGGAACTTGGACTTTTTGGGAGTTCTCTTAGAACAGGCACCATCAAGAGCATATGGTTGCTGCTTTTCCTCTTTCTTATCCTTCTTCTTACCCTTTCCTTTCTTCTTCTTCGCATGGATCTATGTTGTATTTTAGTAGCCATGACTTTTTTGTATCTCACATGGATATGTGTTGTATTGGTTGGTAGCCATGTTGTGAGTCATTCGAGACATGTATCAAAATGTGTTGTAGACAGTTGGTGATGTTTGAGAAGTTCTAACCTTTGGACCTTTTCCTTGACATTATACCTTGTTCTTTCAAAGTATGTTGCCTGTCGTTTCCCTCTAGCCATTATACTTTGGGGGGCCTCTCTATTATACCGAAATCTCGTCACCCTCATGTTATGAGATAAGTATCCCCTTGACTGCTCCAATCCCTCGGAGAAGAATATTTTTGGCATCAGTTTCATTTTTTAACGAGCTTGACACAAAATGAAAACTATGCTTGTAAGGATCTGTTTCATTTTTTAATGAACTTGACACAGAGTGGGAACTATGATCGTGAACCTTCTCCTACTGAACATGATATCTAGAGGTTGGTAGGTTTCACCCATTTCATAAAATCCAGCGGCTTAGGTCCATTATGATGTCCATAGACTAGATCCATGCCTCCCATTTTACCTATGATGTGAATAAGCTAACTAGAAGAAGGGGAAGGAACCACAAGAACATGCAGCACATTCAGGGCAGTCTGATTACTAGGAGTCATGCGATGGTTGGGTGTAACAAAAGAAATTTGGTCACAATATTCCCATCATGGGGAAAATGCATAACTCTAAAGAGTGTATACACTACAACTTTCATGGCATAAACATAATTACATCCAAGGATCATATTGAAATATAAAGGACCTTAGACCACCATAACATTTATATAGATATTTTTCCCTCCTAATGTAATAGGTAAATAAGGAAGGGTCCCTAAAGGTGCTGTTATCACTCCAGGAAACTCCTCTAGGTTGTAGCTCAAGGATTCCTAGTAACTTACAATGTTTTTTGGGGTTTTCAGATATGGGTCAATTCAGTCAACCTATGTAACCTTTCCACTCTCAAGGCATGCATAAAACTCACTCATTTACAAGGCTTTTAGTTGCAATTTGCTCAGAAGTTCGACAATAAGGTGTAGGGATGGAGAACTCACTAGGCTGGTAGAATTACACCTTACACACATAACACATGCATATAAAGGGCTAAATCCTGTTAAGGATGGTATTTATAAATAAATATCACTAATAAACCAATAGGATGACAACTATCGACTTTTTAATAAATTTGAAAATGACCTAAATGCACATTCAGGCATAAGCACAGTAAAGAAAGAGATGATGGTTGAACAGATCACAACAAAAGAGCTTATATCATGAATAAGTAAAATGAGAATCTTGAAATAATTATTGGCTCATAAATCCCCAAAGTTGAACCCTTATTATAAAATATATCATGGGATTTATAGCCTTCTACAAAAATGACAGATCCTGAAAATCTGATTTGTTTACACAAAAAATACTTGAAAGTGATAGTTTTCTCAGATTAGGGCTTCAAACCCTTGCTAACTATTTGTCTATCTATTATGAATATCCAGTTCACTGAGTGAATTTTTAATAACTGAAGTGGTCACTGATAATCACCATTGCTGGTTTATTGTGAAATTGCTGCCAACAGTCAGTTTCTCAGTGTTTGACTGAAGTGACCTTTCTTGTTTAATCCACCAGAATTTTCTACCTTGTCACCACGATCGTCGATCAGAAGCTCTGACCTCTAACCATCAGCACCCCAAGACTTAATGCTGCCATAGTGTCGGTGCCTTAAATGACTAATCTTCTCAGTATCGACGATTAAAATCCTAAGACTGAACGTATCAGAGCTTTCAACCACTAGCTCGCCAATGATCGAAAGTTGTACTCACTAATGCATCGGAACCTCAAAGAGGAATTCTACCGCAGTGTCAGCGGTTTCAATGACTAATCTTCTCAGCATTGGTGATCAAAATCTCTTTTCTCTAGCCCATCGGTGCTCCAAGCCTGAATGTATCGGTGCTTTAGTTCTTTATGCCGCCGCTATTTCAAAGCTTTAAACCACTAGCTTCACAATCAGAAATCGGAAGCTCTAGCCACTGTCCCATCGGCGCCTTAGACCTGAATTTTGTCACAGTGTTGGTGTCTCAACTGACTAACATCATGACAATTTCTTCATCGACGATCGAAAACTCTTTTCTCTAGCCCATCGGCGCTCCAAGCCTGAACGTATCGGCACTTTCCATCACTAGCTCGTCGGTGATCGAAAGCTCTATCTTCTAGCCCATCGACGCCTCAAGTTTGAGCGTTTCCACTGTTTTGGAGATGAAACAAACTAATTTTCTCATTGTTGGAAGTCTTTTGATGAAGGAATCAGAGCTTTACTTCTCTGTGCCACCGACACTACGAAGGATATTGGTTTTAAATTCACCGATATGTATTTCTTAGTTCTCATGATCGTCGATGATTTCCTATTGTCATGCTATGAGAATGATTATTGATTGATCAGAGGACTTGTTTGTTTGTCTTCAGCCGTTTCGGCTCCTTAGTGGACTAACTCATCGATACGTAGCCCTTAGTTCTTCCTATCATCGATCATTTTCTATTTATTGATTGGAAGCCTTAGTCAGTATACCTCCCACTGTTGCGGCTCCTTAGTGGACTATCTCGCTGATCCGTAGCCCTTAGTTCTTTCGATCACTGATGAGTTTCTATTGATTGATCGAAAGCCTTAGTCAGTTTACCTCCTGCAGTTGCATCTCCCTAGTGGACTATTGTGCCGACGATTAGTGTTTTCAAGTTTCGACATGCAGTCCTTAGTTCCTCTGATTCCCGATGATTTTTTGTTGTGGCAGAACCTATAGTTAGTTTGTTTCCTGCCGTTGTGGCTCCTTCATGAACTATCTTGCCGACGGTTTATGTTTTCAAGCTCTGACACGTAGTCTTTAGTTCTTCCAATCACCGATGACTTTTTGCAGTGGCAACGCTGCAGTGAACTAAAACTCTGAGACATCAGCGATATATAGGACTACACCTATGACCACTGTTTAAAAATGTTCTGATGGCAATAAAAATTTTTATCAATACACCTAACTACCGAAGGGGTTTTCCACCTGTTATTTATCTTCCATCTTTTGGTGGCTAATGAGATGTTCTGATCCTCACCCAAGCCACCGAAAGATACAACTTGTGAAATTTTTAACCAAATCAAAGAACAAAGGCTTTTAAACTGTCAATGATATTCATATATTTCATCGCATGAGTTAAATTCTCATACTATCAAAATAAATTTATTTTGGGAGATAACATCTGGCTCCTAGTTGGGGATGGGAACCTCCTTATGAGGTCCCAAGAATCCTAGACCAAAATGCCTTTCCTGAAAAAGAATAATTAAAGCTATCTTCTAGTGTTCCATTGGGCATGGAGTCATTTGTTTTCTATAACTGATCTGCTACACCCTACCTGTAGCCTGCTTTGATTATTCGTGAAAACAACTGAAAATGACCTAGCTGCTCATATTAAGAGCTTATTTTCCTATCTAATCCTACTCCTAATTATAAGCAGTAGATCCTTCTTATCACGTGACATCATACTTCCAATGAAGCCATGTCAGAAGCTGGTCTGCTGAAATTATCCCTGATCTTGACCCAAAAAATAAATGAAACCCTAGCATGCAGCAATGTAGTTTTGAAGGGTGACGGAATGAGCCATCATCTAACAAAAATAATTTGATATCTACACTGCTTATAAGTTCCAGATAGTCAGCAATAGGGTCATAAAAACCAATAGAAAATACCTTTTTATGATGCTGATCTTTTCTTTCACTGATGTCAATGTTGAATGTGGACTGCTCAACCTTTGTTCGATAAAAATGCAAGCTCAACAGTTGATCTGAATCTTTCTGCTCCCCTTCATATAATCTGAATTCATCATGATGATAGGCTGGCTTATCACAGCTAATAATTTCCTCTTCCACAATAATATCTTTGTAGGATATACCAAAACTAAAAAGATATGTATTAGAATTTTGAGCAGCAGATTTGTAACAAGCATCTATCATAGCATTC
This sequence comes from Pseudotsuga menziesii, assembly GCA_001517045.1. NCBI lineage: Eukaryota > Viridiplantae > Streptophyta > Pinopsida > Pinales > Pinaceae > Pseudotsuga > Pseudotsuga menziesii. The sequence goes on along the minus strand of LPNX011180936.1, from coordinate 15,809 downwards.
ACACCCTTTTATCATCTCTCTGCTGAAAAGAAGAACTAGATGAATTTTGCGTAAACAATAAGTCTTCACAAATTTTAACCTTTTCTTCCTCATCACTGTGTTTGTTAAATATAGGAGTATCAAGATAAGATCCTAATGACAGAGATGAAGGATCTTGTATAGGAGTATCAACAATAGAATTTTGAAACAGACCTAGAAGAATGTTACCTAGTTCCTTGTCATTATTTGAAGCAACATGTTCATAAGGAGAAGGAATATCTTCCTAATGTTCTAGCCAGAGATTAGATAGTCCCTGGAAATCTTGTTCCTCTTCGTTACTGCAACTTTCCTTGATTTACAAATCTAGAAACTATGAGCTAGCCTGACTGATTTCAATGATCATTTGACCATCAGAAAGTTGACAATTTCCATGTGTAGTTAAAGAAATCAATTCCTCAGATTCACCACAATTGGATTTAATGGTGGTAGGAAAACCTTCAACTCCTTATAATTCATTTCTAGTTTATGTTTATGGGAAAGTACCTCATTGTGAAGATCATAAGAGAGATGAGGTAGCTCTTGAGGGAGATATTCTTCTTTATTTACCTTTTCATCCTGAGAATGCAACTTATATTCTTCACAACAATTATCAAATGCAAACTCATCTTAATAGTATCTTTTATAGTGCTCAGTGAATGCTCAGTGAAAATCTTTCAATGATGAAATGCTGGAAGGAGGTAAATAAAAATACCACTGACGTGCATCGCCATATAATGAATAGATGAACATCTTCATGCCGTTGATCTAGTATATCCATGCATTCGTTAAACTTGAGGAGGTGTTCTACAGGATTGTCTTCTTCCTTCTCCTTGAAGACAGGTAAAAAATATCCCCATACAGATATATCAGGTACTAGATGTGGGAAACCAGGAACGGAAGAGAAGTCAAGCGGTGCAAACCTCTGAGCCAAAAGAGCAGCAAAATGATTTTGACATCTTAATATTGTGGAGTTGCCACTAAATTCGTCTTTCATGGAGTCTCCAGGGATGAGATATTTACAAGCAACCATGCTTGAAGATGCCTAGACCCTAAACTTTTCTGATGTATCTAAAAATTCCTAGGAATTAAGAGTTTCAACAGAAGAAATAATAGCAGAAAGATTTCTTGAAATACCTGATGTAGCATTTTGTGCAGTACTGCTGGTCTATCTTATTAAAGCCCTAGCTTTCCTCAAAATTTCTTTTGGATTTGAAATAGGTGTTGCTGGTGGCCCCTTTGGATTTTCTCTAGTACTTGGTCTTCTTGAAGCCACCTTATATCAATGGAGTCTCCAGATAGATGATTACAACCATAATAATGTCTAGGATTTGTCTATCATCAAAGCATGGATCTATGTCGTTTCCCGGGGAAGCTAAGCTTCAATCTCCTCTCCCTGGGAATGGTGCCAGTTTGTTATAACTCCAAGAAACTCCTCTAGGTTGTAGCTCGAGGATGCCTAGTAACTTAAAAAAAGAAAATTAGGGTTTTCTGATATGGATCAAGTCAGGTGACCTATATAACCTCCCACTCTCAAGACATGCATGAAGCTCACTCAATCACAAGGATTTTAGTTACAACTTGTTCAGTAGTTTGAAAATAAGGTGCAGGGATGGAGAACTCATCAAGCTGGCAGACTTATACACAAAAAATATGCATATAAATGGCTAAATCCTGACAAGGATGGTACATATAAATCAAATCACATTAACTCACCAATAGGATGACAACTATTAGCTATTAATCAACTTGAAAATTACCTAAATGCACATTCAGGCATAAGTACAGTAAAGATAAAGATGATGGTTGAACAACTCATAGTAAAAGAGCTTACAATCAGAATAAATAAGATGAGATGCTTGACAATAGAATTGGCTTACAAATCCCCAAAGTCAAATATTTATTATAAAATCAATCATGGGCTTTATATCCTTCTACAAAAATGACAAATCCTAAAAATTTGACCTGTTTACACAAAAAATACTTGAAAGTGATAGTTTTCTCAGATTAGGGCTTCAAATCCTTGCTAACTATTTGTATATCTATTGTGAAGATCTAGTTCACTAAGTGAATTTTTAATAACTGAAGTGGTCACTATTAATCACCACTGTTGGTTTACTATGAAATTGCTGCCAACAGTCAGTGTCTCATTGTTTAACTGAAGTGGCCTTTCTTGTTTAATCCACCAAAATTTTCTACCTTGTCGCCGCAGTCGTCGATCAAAAGCTCTGACCTCTAACCATTGGCACCCCAAGCCTTAATGCTGCCACAGTGTTGGCACCTCGAATGACTAATATTCTTAGTATCAGTGATCGAAATCCCAAGACTGAACGTATCAGAGCTCTCAACTACTAGTTCATCGGTGATCGGAAGCTGTACTCACTAATGCATCGAAACCTCACAGAGGAATGCTACCACAGTGTCAAAGGTTCCAATGAATAATATTCTCAACATCAGTGATCAAAAGATCTTATATCTATCCCATCAATGCTCCAAGCCTGAATGTATTGTCACTTTAGTTCTTTATTTTGTCGTTGTTTCGGAGCTTTAAACCACTAGCTTCGCAATAAAAAATCGGAAGCTCTAGCCACTATCCCATCAGTGCCTTAGACCTAAATGTTTCCGCAGTGTTGGAGCCTCAATTGACTAACTTCATGACAATTTCTTCATCGACGATCAAAAACTCTTTTCTCTAGCCCATCGGCACTCCAATCCTGAACATATTGGCACTTTCCATCACTAGCTTGTCGGCGATCGAAAGCTCTGTCTTTTAGCCCATCGATGCCCCAATTCTGAGCGACGCCGCTATTTTGGAGATGAAACAAACTAATCTTCTCATTGTCGGAAGTCTTTTGACAAAGGAATTAGAGCTTTAGTTCTCTATGCCGCCGACACTACGGAGGAGCTTGGTTTTAAATTCACTGATTTTTATTTCTTAGTTCTCCTGATTGCTGATGATTTCCTATTGTCATGCTATCAAAATGATTATTGATTGATCAAAGGCCTTGTTTGTTTGTCTTCCACCGTTTCAGATCCTTAGTGGAATAACTCATCGATCCGTAGCCCTTATTTCTTCAGATTGCCGATAATTTTCTATTGATTGATCAAAAGCCTTAGTCAGTCTGCCTCCCGCCATTGTGGCTCCTTAGTAGACTATCTCACCGATCCATAGCCCTTAGTTCTTCTGATCACCGATGAGTTTCTATTGATTGGCGGAAGCCTTAGTCAGTTTGCCTCCCATCGTTGCGGCTCCCTAGTGGACTATTGTGCTAATGATTAGTGTTTTCAAGTTTCAATGCATAGTCCTTAGTTCCTCCGATCGTTGATGATTTTATCTTGTGGCGGAACCCGTAGTCAATTTGTTTCCTACCGTTGCGGTTCCTTAGTGAACTATCTTACCGACGGTTTATGTTTTCAAGCTCTGATGTGGAGTCTTTAGTTCTTCCAATCATCGATGATTTTCCATAGTGGCGGTGCCATAGTGAACTAAAACTCTGAAATGTTGGCGATATAGAGGACTACACCTCCAATCACTATTTAAAAATGTTCCGATTGCAGTAAAAATGTTTAGCAATATGCCTAACCGCCAAAGGGGTTTTCCACCTGTTATTTATCTTCCATATTTTTTTGGCTAATGAGATGTTATGATCCTTTCCCAAGCCACTAAAAGATACAACTTGTGAAATTTTTACCAAAATCAAAGAACAGAGGCTTTCAAACTATCAGTGATATTCATATCTTTCATCGCATGAGTTAAATTCTTCATACTATCAAAATAAATTTATTTTTGGAGATAACAGGTGTAGTAGGCCTTTGATTAAAAGCCAGTATCTGATTGGTGGCTGGCACAAGCTGAGGAGAACCTAAAGCTTGCCAAGCAGTTGAGGATAGAATAGTAACAGAAGCCCCTTCGTCAACAATAGTGTGAAGTATCCACCTAGCAATAACATTCACAACTATCTGGAAAGGAACACTCGAATGAAGATGAGACTCTGTTAGGTTTCTCCAGCCAAAGGAAATAACCTCACTACTTGGAGAGGGTTCTGTCGAAACAGAAAAAATTTCCTCTTGTTGAGAACAATCAGAATGAAGCATAAAAACTTCAGCAGTTTTCAGTTCATTCTCTACCGGAAGAGAAGACCAAGATGAATATTTGGTCAAAGAGACTACTTCAGCCTTAACACTCTATGATGAAAGAGAGGGATCAGGTGGAAATGACATCGACTTGACCACTTCACTCTCCAAAGGAAGAGTGGGATCAATTATAGATGAAACTGAATTGATCACTTGTTCAACCAGCGAGGAATCGAGGGATAACTTACTATCACTTGTTGGAATCACCTGTTGATGATTAGTAATATTTCCAACCAACGTGAAGCTTCATCCATGCTTGGACAAATAAAAGTATGATGCATAGCATTACATATCAAACAAGGATACAAGACTTTACCCTTACGACCTTTTACCAATGGGTCAATGGTTGAGGGAGTGTCGTCAACATGATGATCAGAGGTTGATGACACAGATGGTTTGGAACTTTTAGATCACTCTTTTTATACACGAGAGAGACCGGGACACTCCTTAAGAAGGTGGTCCCCCTTGCAAAGCTTACAAGGGAACTTGGGTTTTCCAGGTGTTCTCCTAGAATGGGCACCATTAAGAGTAGATGGTTACTGATTTTTCTCTTTCTTATCCTTCTTCTTCTTACCCTTTCCTTTCTTCTTCTTCGCATGGATCTACGTTGTATTTTAGTAGCCATGACTTTTTTGTATCTCACATGGATCTGTGTTGTATTGGTCATCAACCATGTTGTGAGTCATTTGGGACATGTATCGAAATGTGTTGTAGAAAATTGGTGATGTTTGAGAAGTTTTGACCTTTGGACCTTTTTCTTGACACTATACCTTGTTCTTTCAAAGTATATTACCTATCGTTTCCCTCTTACTACTAACCGTAGAGCTTTGGTAAAGCGAAGAATAAGAAAGGGATGAAGTTACAACCGGTAGAGAAGGAATAGGATTAGGTTGAGGTTGATCCTCTCTCAAAGGAGAGGTGACATTTGAGATATTAGGTGTAATAGGAATTACCAGATTAAACAGCCAGACCGGTAATCCTATAGCTAACCCAGGAAGATTTAGAGTGGCAATAAAGGGAGGACCAATACCATGCATAAGCAAGTACTACTCAAACTAAAAGAAACAAGGAAACATGTGAAAGGAGTGGATAAGAGTCAGGAATCTCACAGGACAGGCCAAAAGGATAACTCATATGGTTTGAGGATTTGTAAAAGGGTCTCTTGATATACGTTAGGTATGTGGGACCTCAAATCAGTAGTAGTGTTGTCTAATGCACAACTGTTCACAAGGGTCCTTCTGATATACAATCGAGTACATGAAGTACCTTTCTATATACCTCAAGGGTACGTGAAAGGCCATTTGATATACCAACGGTACATGGAAGAACCATGCGAGTCCTGGGTTTTAGTGCGGACAAGTAATGATAGCTCCTATGTTTAACGAAACCCGAACATGTCTCTAACTTATCACTCAAATTTCTAAAAGTTTTAACCTAGTAATACCGTTAATTTTATCTTGTGCGTTTAGGTGGAACCATGGAGTGAAAACTTGAATTTAAAGAAGATGCACACTAATCTATATGATAATGCAAGTTTTCCTCTTCAATGAAATTCTTCCTAAGAGAGGGAGAGAGATTTACTTTTCTTCCCAAAAACGCACACCCAAATGCAAATGCAATTCTATCTTTTCAAACGAAAAGTGAAATATCGATGCACCCCAAACAATCTTCAAAGCAAATAAAAAAGAGATCTAGAGAACATCAAACATAAATAAACCAAAAATGTTTCCTATCTTTTCATGCTTGAGAAAGATGCATAAAAACTTAATTGAAAGATGATTTCACTAACGTTTCCAAACAAAACTAACTCTAATGCTTGTAAAGCTGAAAATAGATATTTCGTCTTAATGAAAGTAAGATCTAGAATTTCAAACAATCATGCACAAAACAAGAAGAAAATTGTTCAACAATTCTTGCAAATAAAGCAAAGGAGAGAGAAAACTAAAATTTCTCTTTGAAATAGACAAGAAAATGAAGAACCAATCTTTCCTACCAAGCACTGAAAAAATCAGCATGCAAAAGGAAACAAGAATCACCCCAAGCAAAGAAAGACTCAAAACAACATGGATCACTCATGCATTCCAAGTCCAAAACAAACCAAAGCATACACAAGAAAATGAAATGTATATTTCCTGATTCTAACGACTAACATCTGCAGAAAAGAGCAAGAGGTTTCAAACAAAGAAAAGAACGCAAAATCCAATGCAAGAAACATAAACTCTCTTTGAATGCAGAAAGAATACAGCAATCAAAGTGACCGCAGAAACACAAAAAATACACTTCATTTTCATAAAAAGTAAGCCAAAAACACACCAAAATAAAAATACAAAGTCTGGAACAGAGCCTACCTAGAACTACACTGATGAAGTTACTGACAAGCAGTTTTGAGGCAAAACCGCTTCTTGCTCACTGGGTTTAGGCGGTGGCACCACCTATTCCCAAAGGTGCATGCGCGGTTCTCTGTAATCACCCAAAATAGTAGGAGAGCAAAAAATCAAGTTATAAATGTCAAAAAATTCATAAAAACTAATGAGTCAACCACAATACAGAGCAGAAAAAGTTAAGGTGGCTCAAATCTAAAGAGATCTAAAGATTTCAAACCAAAACTTTCAGTAGATTAGATGTGGATCTAACTGCAAAGATAGGAGGCTGGAGCTTGTATTCAGATTAGAGTATTTCAGAAACTGAGGAAGAACAAGATAGATCTATTCCCCAGCATAGTCGCTAGATTTGTTGTCAAGAATATTGGGCCTTCTGTAGATAGAAGTTGTTCCTCTTGTCTGAATGGTCTAGCTCTAGAACAAATGAGTGAATGACAAAGGATGAAGACCTTCCCTGAATGTTGTAAATTCGTAGAATAATGCTTTGATGATGAACCTGTGTACCTACAGAACATGTCAAACAAACAAGAACATCAAAGATACCATAAAATTATTCACACATCCATACTAGTGACTAAGGAATCCAGTAACATATACATGCGAGATCAATACAATTGATAGGTGGGACAGAATCAGCTTTGCATTAAGAAATGAATGAAGAAGCTTACAACCATTGCCTTAGTGTTGACAAACTCCTCCACAAGACAAACACCTCATCCCCGATAGCTCCAACTTGCTCTCTTGTGCTCTCTAATGGAATTCAACAGCATAACATTACCATTCAGTTCTCTCTCCCCCTCAACTATGGGATATGAGCTTGTATTTATAGGGCTCAAAAGGATAAAAATGGTTGAGATATTGGTGGGTGAGGTGTCTATGAGATCCCCAAAGCATGGATATCAAGCTTAACTAACCCATGTGAGTAGGGATAAGGATATCCATGAAGATTTTGATCTAGAAGCTTCGTGAAGCTCCTTTTTTTCACCTTTTACCAAGGGTACCTCTTATATACCTTTATGACAGAGCGGTGTAGGTAAGAACTGATTTAAGAACAAAGCACATATGTGATGGCACTGCTTATCTGTAATAGGACTCAGGCGGTGCGTATAAGGTACAACTCATAAGCTAAAGGGCTAAAGCGATGCTAGGGTTGTTTATGTAAAATTGACATTCAGAGCACTGTTTCCACTCCAGGTTTGGGATTGAGGGAAAATAGAAGTGTTAAGGATCTTATCACATGTAGATGACAGGATTTTGGTATAACACCTTACATCCTAGTCTTTCACTTGAAAAGTCAGTTGTTGATAGTATCCTTTTTAGTCTAAAGTTATTTGCTTATAAAATAAATTATTAATCATTTGTTTTAGTATTTTGTTCTGATTCAATTACCTTAATAGTTGAATTCTTAGGAGTTTGACTCTATTTTCATTTTGAAATATCTTTCGATCTTTTGTTTGTTAAAATGTTTCCATGACACCATAGGAATTCCTCTACCTTCACATATATTTTGTGTCAACTCTAATCCTACCAACCCCGGTCGATAATTAAATATTAGGTGAATTAATCTAGATGATATAACAACCAAAAAACCTCTGTTTACAAACTCCTACTTGTAGAGAGCACTAACCCTCATGATTTTCTATCTCCCACCAAAAACAAATATTCTAGCTACTACTGAGTGGAAGGACCCACTTCCACTTGTACATGATCCGACTTGTAGAAAGAAGACAACATGTTTTTCCTAGCACTACCCTACCACCCTTATTCCTTAGATTTAAACATGTTCAATACAATATACATCAAACCGATATAGCAGTGCATACCAGCTCTGTTATAATTTTGTGATCTACTTCAGGATCTTCTTATTCAAACTCGATTCCTCTTATTATCTTTGTTCTACATATTCTTGAAAGAACTCAGACTCCTCTTTCATTCTGCAATCCCCACTTCGATGACGGTCCATGCACCAACTCTCTGCCTACAAAGAGTGTGCCCTGCAGTCCTATATCAACCATCCTTTTATGCATGCCAATCCTTATTCCCTTCACTTGTTCATATGTCTGACTCTTTAATTTCATAACTACTCCAAAACCATTCAATGACTCATGACATAAAAGGAACCCAATCATTCTTGAATTCATAACTGCTTGAGCTGATTTTATTTTGCATTCAAAAAATTATTAAAGAAGAAAATCCATATCCATTTTCAACACAGCAACAAGAAATATTGTTTCTGCAACCTCATTCTTCCCGCAAATCTGATTTTTCGTAACAACGTTTCTGCAACTCTAACTCCTTCCACAATTGTAATTTTCTGCAAAACTTCTTCTGCGTTGTCAATTTCATGTGAACTCTCTCTTGTTCGACGATCTTAGATCTGATGCAGATTGCGGGTCTTCCAAATTTGTTCAAACTTATTCCGCAATTCCCTTTCTGCAATTTTTCTTCAGGGCCGTCGATCTCTTGCAGAGTCTTTCCCGATCATCAATCTTAGATCTGATGCGGATTGTGGACTGTAGGTTTTCCAAATTTGTTCAAACTACTTCCGCAATTCCCTTTCTATAATTTTTCTTCCGTGTCGTTGATCACTTGTAGAGACTTTCCCGATCGTCAATATTAGATTTGATGCGGATTGTGAGTTTTCCAATTCTTTTCAAACTACTTCCACAATTTTTCTCCCGCAACTTTGTTTCTACATTTCTTCCTAATCGTCGATTTCTTGCAGATTCAATTCTAGCCGTCAATCTGAGATCAAATGCATATTCTTTCATGACCTTCGACCTTTGGATTGTGCATTGCTGAATGGGGATGTGCCTCCAAAATTTCTCAAAATGGACCTCCACAAATCTCTTTCCGCAACTACTTTGAACCGTCAATCGGTTTTGCGGAACCCTTTCCTGATCGTCGATATTCAGATTACAGATTGTGGAATGTGGAACCACACTTTTCATTTTTCTCAAAATTTGACGTCTGTAATATTGTTTCTGTAATTCTGTAGACCGTTGATTTCTTTGCGGGTTCACTCGTGACTTCCGGATCTATTCATCATATTTTCTTTTAAAATTTCTTCCCGTTATTTATCTTGCGGATCTATGCATAAATCGTTGATTCTCCTACGTCCTCTACTTATTTGTCTAAGTCCTCTACTTATCTGGATCATATGCTTGGAACAATGTGTTTCTATCAATGACAAGCTTATTTGGATCATCATAATACCAATCATAATTCCAACAATGTTCATTTGTAGAAGGAGACCAGGCGTTCCTTCGAATACAACCTTATAAGAATACATCTCTCAAAGTTAAAGACCATGAAAATATTGAACCAAAGTTTTACATCCCATATTAGATTCTTCAATGCATTGTAAGGTGGCTTGCAAACTGTTGCATTTTTGCAAATTTGTTGAGCTTTGTACTTTAATTCTTTATGAGTGCAAATATTGAAACATGAATCAATAGAACATTCAATAATATAAAACACTCAACCATAACACAACATGTACAATAGGAAAACCCTCAAAATAATGAGGATGATAAACCCAACAAATATTCTCAGTATAATTATGATAACTAGCAGAGAATTTCTTTTACAACAACATATTTCTTTCGGAATATAAAAGATCTTAAAGCACCCTTAGTGCAGATATAGATCAATAGAGAAGAGATATCAATTAGATGAACTTTCCAAATATTTCATTACAATAAATAACATGTCAACCACTTCCATGTAAGGGATAGTGAATCACGACATGAGGAATATTCTTCCCATGCATAATATTGTGAATTTCCTTCTTGGAATTTTTTTGTGCACCTCGGTTTCATCTATCCTACATAATCTTTGCTATGGAGTTATTCTTTTCCTTTAAACATTATTTATTATCTTCATAGTGAACTCACCTCTTAACTGAGAGTAGGATAACTTAGTTAACATGCTAACTTAAGTGTCCTCATGCAATAGGTGAAACTCCAGTGTCATAACTTAAGTGTCATCTTTTAACTTAAATGTCACCTTTTAGTTTAACTAAAGTGTTGTCATGCAAAACACTTTATTTAACTAATTCCTTTTATTAACAATTTAGTTCACTTATTCTTAACTGAAATCATGCTGATTGATTTACTAAAGTGATCACTAAGCCCGATTGCATACATTAATATAACTGATGCTTTAACTAAATCATTGATTGAGGCATACATATTTAACTGATGTTTTATTGAAGCATTGATGGAGGCATACATATTTAAATGAAGCTTTATCAATTCGAGTTCACTTTAATCAGCTAAGGTGTCTTCATTGGAAATTTCAAATTTCTCTTGTTCTCTATGCATTTATCTTTATCTCTTATATTTTATTGCATCGTTAATATGCTCTAACTTTAATTATCGATCATATCAGATTATACTAAGAATATTTATCGGATGTTGTGATAATATTATATTACCTCGAACTAAATGATCATATGCTAAAGTAATTCACTCTAAAGGTGGCCAATCTCTAAATGAGACTTAATAGAAACCGATGATCATGGTTTGTAATATATCACACAACACTATATGCTTCAACATGAAAATAAATACCTCTATATGGAAATTCCACCCCATGGTTACCTTTGTATAGAGGGTCCACATGAGAATATTGACTTGAAACACAAGTCTAAAGCCTTGTCCATCAAGGCTTTACAACATCATCACTTTGATCAATCAAATCATTCACCTCTATATGGGATGAATAACCTTCATATGGAAGGCTTAGTCATTATTTATTCCAACTCAATAATATACTCCAAGTACCTAAGTCCAACTCACAAATCCTCTATACAGGAGGACCTAATCTTAGATGCAAAATATTTGATTAGAGAATGACTTGTGATGTTGTACATTTAACACAAACTAGCACTCACAATACACTCCTATATCCACCCAATATTTGGTGTCTTATTTGAAGAAGGTAGTGGGTTATAATTGTTAAGTTCAAACTACATTACCTGCATTGGAAGAAGAAGTTTCCATTTGGATCCAACCAAAAGAATTTTTGGACACCTCGGAGCATAATCTATGTCAACACACTATCCATGAATTTTTTATTCAATAGAATGATACCTCACCAAATGATGCTACTTGGGAAACATTATCTATTTTGCAAAAAATATCCAATCTCCATCCTCGAGGACAATGCTTCTTTTAAAGGGGGGTGTCATGTTTGGTTTCTACCCTAAACCCCGTACTTTATCAATGTGTAATTTCATAGGTTGCATTAGACAGTTAGTGGGTGGTGAATTATTGTAAAGGGACCTCTTTATTGAATGAATGCCCCTATTTGGTTGACCCTCACTAACAGTAGGGCCAGAAGTAGTTAAGACCCTGGCTATTGAAACAATATATACTAAGTATCAAGCTATGTAATTTTTGGTAAAGACTTGTCATTATATTTGGAGCCATTCTCTTAGGGGTTTCCCCCTTGAAGAGGCAAGTGAATATAGTTATCTATTTTGAATATCTTTCATACACGATATATTTTTCTAGTTTTATTTATTATCTCTTGTGTTTTTGTTTCTTTGATATTAATTTTTTGGTTTAATTATATTACAAGCCCTTTTGACACTTTTTCCAATGTATTATTTCAAAGTCGCTATTCTCTTGGATATGCTATATATTTTCCAAATAATATAGTGTCTCTCTAACCTAACCATTTTCTCCTCTTCTCTTATAAACAAGAGGAAGGCCTTTAAAACCTTTAAAATATTTAAGGACTTGTTGAATAAGGTTAGGTAACCTATACTAGTTTTTCTTAGGTTTTTTTTTGTTAGTGTTACTTTCCTATCCTTATTTGTTCAACTAGTAGGTTTTCATTCTTGTTTGATAAACGTTAGGAGGATGAGTAGTAGATTTTTATGTTGTTGCTTCCTTGGGTTTAGTATGTTGGTATTTTCTCACTAATAGTTATTGTATGTTTTATATGTGATATTCTCGTGTGGTTTTTATGATGGAAAGATACTTGGATGATTTTGTTGGAAGCTATGAGACTTAAGGTTCCATTTGGGCGTCCCTCAAGGAATTTTTTACTTTCTAGTTGGAGTGGTTAGTTTCTTTCCCTTCTCAACTTATATGTTCATGTTGTTTTTTTAAATTTCATTTGGATTCTCAAAAGATATAAATTAACCATTTTGGTTGGTTTATGCCTCTTGGGCATCTCTTTCACTTTCTAGTTTTTAGTCATGGTTCATAGTTTCATGTTATTTCATTTGAGTTTCCTAATTATATACCCAAAATACTACCCACCCTTGCTACGATATCACCTAATTACCCTCTCTTCATCTCAAAAGTTATTGTGAACTAAGCAAATATATGTTTGAGGCAAATGAGCTAATAGAGAAGAAAATGATAATTTTAGGACAGTCATATAAAACCCCCCTCCTATCCTCATTTTAATTGTATTTTCACTTCATTAGTTTTGGTTATATTTCACATAAGTCACCGTTATATTTCTTTTCATTTTTAAGTAAAATTTCTCATTTTATTTCCATTATATTTATCCCACTAACCCATGAGCCATTTAGATTTTGTTTGCAGATGGTAGATCTACTCCTTGTAGGAATGATTTATCCCCATTTATTGGGATAAATAGATTAGTTTCTTTGGGTTGTACTTAATTAATACACAAGTGTTGTAATTATATATTTGGATGATAAAGGTGCATCCCATAGAAATTGGGAAATGTTGAGTATCCATAACATCATACATTCTGCATATGATTACTATCAAGTTATAAAGGGAGGGTCACATCAACACAGTTGAATATATTTTTGTATGCTAATCTTTTAATTCATATTCCCTAAATTGGCTTGTACAAAATTTTCAAATAGATTGGGAGAAAAATACAAGAACAACAAAAAAACAAGGATTTATCCTATACACAAAAAACATCTTTTATGCTA
>LPNX011180926.1:4424-48179 GCA_001517045.1 Pseudotsuga menziesii | reverse complement strand
TTTATATATATATATAACAAATTAACAAAAAAATTCAATTTAACTACAAATTTTTAAAAATCCGACAGCATTTTTGCTTGCCGGTACACGTTTTAAACATGTAAATTATAAAAATATAAATTTACTAAATTTGAAAATAAAACTATAAAAACATACATTTACTAAATTTCAAAACAAAATTATTAAAATATACATTTACAAAATTTTATAAATTTATAAAAAAAAATTTAAATTCCATTTAAATTGAGAAAAACAATTTAAATGGTTACCTATTGGCTCCGACATTTTGAGGAGGTGGGGTTGCTTTTGGTAGATTGTCGCTGTCCCTCGGTCGAGTTCTATTCCTCGGTCGAGCTGCGTCCCTCGGTCGAGTGATTGAAAATGACGTTGGGGGCCCGCGCGGCCCCTATTTATAATTTTTTTTGAGAAGGTACCTCGACCGAGGTCAATACCTCGGTCGAGGTATTTACTAACCCTCGGTCGAGGTTTTAATACCTCGACCGAGGGTTAATAAATACCTCGACCGAGGGCTGAAACGAACCTCGGTCGAGGTCTTCAAAAAACCTCGGTCGAGGGCTTAACAAGCCCTCGACCAAGGTACGTTTTTTTGATTTTGGCAAAATGTGCTTGCCAAAAAGTGTTACCCAGGTCCATGGATTCACCCGAGTGACATTTTTCCTTTTTGATTAATTTCATTGTGTTTCCAGGATTTAACATGATTGTCATTGATGTTTTCACAAATTTCCATTGATTTTGTGTCCTCCATGCAAAAAGGACAAAAGCATGTTAGCTTCCTACTATCAAATGTAAACACATTTTGGAAAGTTTTTGTTTTCATTGAGTGTAAATCTCGAGTTCCATGAATGGTGCTAGTATCATATGGGATTGATATGTCTACATATTGGATTCCAATATGCCAAAAAAACCTGTCCAACATAAACAATCTATATGTACATGCGAGTAAAATGTTACTATATGTACATAATAAAGTCATTCCAAGTTGAATAAATTTGTTTTGAAAACAAAGTTCAAACCTGTGCACATCCTTTGATTGTTGATTGCAATCATGGATGAGATTTACATGACAACATTGAAAAAATTGATTAGCACACACAAATCAATTGACATAATGGTTCATTTGATGCCTTCGAAGTGCTCATTTTACACACGCCCCTGTACCATCGTGCTCTCATTTTCCATGACTAGTTTCAAAAAAATTCCAACGATGTTTAATATTTGTTTTTTTATGAAAGTGACATAGCCAGAAGAATGATCGTGAAGATTTAAATTACCCTGCATATCCATTTACAATTCCACATGGTTTCAATGAACCATAAATAATATCAAAACAATGTTGTATATAATCCGTATCATGTGTGTAGTCATCGCTGATATAGAAATGATATTCCTTGATCACATGTTGATCGTCATTTGTGTTTTCTATATCATCAACATTGTGTTGAACATGTCTATATAGAACATGGACAAATATAGAAACTTGGTCAGAATGATAATAATCACTTTGTATTTCTTTTTGTGCTTCAAATGTGTAATTCTCTACAAAATCAACCACAGAAAAATAGTCCCTACTGGAAAAACGTCACATGATTGTTTGAATTGTATGTCTTTCCATCGTGCTCTATGTGAATGTTTGATGTATTTATAAATTTCTTTTTCAAACTTCTTCAAAAACTCTGTAACACTGATTTTATCTTCTTGTAAATCTATCCTTTTCGAAACAGATTTTGTAGAACTTATAGAATTGTGGGAATAAGTGACATATTCATATCTCTTCCAATCAACTATTATATTTGACAATGACTGATCATTAATATCAATAGGATATTTATGGTGGAATAAAGCTAGATTTCCACAATTATCACATTTCTTTCCACCGACACATCTTTTGTTGTAAAATATCTCGTGACTATTTTTTTCACATAGAATTTCAGATATTAAAGCACAAATTGTGGAAGGAGGTGAATTCAGCCAAAATGTTCTACCAAACCGAATGAATGTGTCATAAAATAATTCAAACTCAACATGATAGCGACAACAACATGTGTCACGAATATTGATAGGTCTAACATACCATGCCTTCTATTGTACAAATGTATTGATTGACAAACTCACTTCTTTGTGTTCATCTTTGAATTTATTGAACAATTGTATTTGAGTCATCTCCAATATATGTTTTGGATGGCTTTCATACTAATTTCGAGATATTCTTCTTCGTATCACATCCCTTGCATTTGGTGAAACGTGAGAATTTGCCACCTAATATTCATGAATCATAGCTTTAACACTTTCACCGACCCTATCTTTATAGGGTTGTATACAAATAATTACCCAACAAGCAAGCTCATCATTTGCATCTATTTGTAATCAAAATTTGTTATATTTGTACAATGTTGTCAATGAAGTTCCAATAACTTTTGTGATCTGCGTTGTCAACGTTTTTTTCTAGTACTAGATGAAATAGTCATTGTTTGTATTAGTTTTAGCCGAGAATCCACAGCGATTGTTGATGGCATCTTCTGGAGAATCTGCGGTCGGTAATGGTTTATTGTCGACATTTCGAGCCATCCTTGGCTCATCATCAGGACATTATAGATGCCTGAGATGATCCTTGAATCTCCATTCCATATAAATATAGGTATAGACCCGTCATATGAAACCGACATTTAGGGTTTTTTAAGTTGATTTTGAATTAATTAATTTTTATAAAGGTTTCAAAAATTAATGTTTTTTTATGTTAATATAAAGCTATTATTTATATTAAAATTATTAATTTTTATGATATTTATAATTTAATTTTAATTTTAATTTATGTTATAGTGATTTTATGTTTTAAATGTTTAATACTATTAAAAGTTTTAACCAAAGGTTTTTTAATCCTAGGCTTTTTAATTAAACATTTTATTTGAGTTTTTCATAAAGGTATAACCAAAACCTAAGTTTGGTTTTATAATTTTTTAATTGAATCAAGTTTATAATTAATGTTATTAAAAAATTTTACTTCAGTGTTATAATATTTATCCTCACTTTTATATTTTAATAAAGGCTTTTAATGTAAAAGTTTTATTAAACTTTTAATGTTTTAATATTTATAGTAGCTTTTATATTTTAATAAAGGTTTTAATTAAAGGTTTTTTAAAGTTATATTAATTTTTTTTATTAATTGAGGGTTTAATCTAAAGTCTTTAATTTAAAGTTCAAAGGTTTTAAACCAAATGTTATAATTGAATTTTTGAAAATAACTGCTTAGGAATTGTTAATTTTAGGATAATTAGTTTGGTATTTGTTGGCTCAATTTAGATAGGTTAGGGAGTCACGATTTGTTGATGGTCAGGCCATCACCCCTATTTAAACAAATGGGGTGTTTCATGATTTCTATAGCCTCTCTAATCCTTCTCAAGGACTAATTATCCACCTGAGATAGAACTTTCATGTCTTCTATCCTGATTGGGTGTCTTGTGCCATGGGAGTGTTGGGCTAAAGTAGATTTATGTGTTCTATCTAGTCGGATGTCAGCACAATGTTCTTTAACCCTGGTTCTAATGGATCTCCCTGTTTCACCGATGTAGGCCTTCTCGCATTCACACGGAATCATGTAAACACCCTTTTTTAGGGAAGGGTCAATGGGGTTTTTGACTGATCTCAAGAGCTTTCTTTCTTTCTTTATTGCAGCACTAGTATCTTTCTTTCTGGATTTTCCAATAGATTTTATTGCATCGAATGTATTTTCGAACACATTTTGCTTCCCCTTTGAATCTTTTGTCTTCTTTTGAATACCCAATAATGACCAAGCTTCCCTTAACTTCTTGGAGACTATCAAACACCTCAAAATTTGAGCTTGTGTTGCCATTGATTCTTTTTTCTAGAAAATGTTCATGTATAATTTCAGCACGATATCGTACAATGTCGTAAGGTTTTGTGTTTCATAATTTTTCTTTATCAACATTCTGTAACATGTCTTCTTCAATGATGAAGCCACTTATTTATATTTCAATTTCAATTTTAATTTAGCATATTTCAAATATACTTCACTTGAAACATAAAAATATGACTCATAATTAAAAAAACATTACATGGTTTAATATATATATATATATATATATATATACCTCTACTGGATTGAATACTTGCATCATTTTCTGATTCATCAATGTCTTCAACATCTTGATCAACATTAGGACATAAATTTGTATCTGCATTTGTAAATTATTTTCAAAACTACAATCATTTAGAAAAACGAGTTACTGCATTTTAAACAAATTTACAATATTTGTACATACCTCGTTCAATTTCTTCTTGAGTTTGATTTTGAACATTCATATCATCAACATTTTGATCCAAATCTCTAATTACATCATCATTAGTGATGTCCTCAATATTTCTAATCTTTTGTTTCTTTTTTTCATGGTATTTGAGTCTTTTCTTTTCATTATGTAAGGAATCATTTTGAGTGCGATCAAATTTGCTCTTTTACGCTCTTTTGTTTTCCATGATTATTCAACGTATATCTTCACCTTAGAATAAATTTCCCCGGAGAGAATCTTAATCATCAAAGAAAAAAACCCACCTTAAAAGACTTGTCCATAAAATATTGCTCAAAATAATTTAAAAAAAAATCACCATAGAATAAATTGGTGAATAATCTTTAAGAAAATTATTACCATAAAATATTTCCCAAAAACATCTTCACTAAAGAAAACAATTCTCCACCTTAGAAGATAATTTATAAGAACACTTTACTATAAACAATTTCCCCAAAAAATCTTTATTATCAAAGAAAAATAGCCTCCATCTAGAAGAAAATTTATAAGAACATTTTACCATTAAAAATAACATTTTACCATAAAACATTTCCCAAAAAGAATATTTACTATCAAATAAAAAGAGCCTTCATCTTAGAATATAGTTTCTAAGAACATTTTACCATAACAAAATTTCCAAAAGAATCTTTACTATCAAAGAAAGAGAGCCTCCATCTCAAAAAATAGTTTCTAAGAACATTTTACCATAACAAATTTTCCAAAAGAATCTTTACTATAAAAGAAAAAGAGCTTCCATCTTAGAAGATAAGTTTTAAGAACACTTACCAGAAAAATTACCCCTTGTCTATAAATGTGTAAAATGGTGATCTATTTAAAAATGAGAAAATATGTGTAAACATGATTCTTATAAATATGAATCTAAACGATTTTTCAAAAAGGCATGTCAAGTTTTTTTTCTGACCGAGAAAAAAACTAAAAAAGCAGTTTTTTCGGTCGAAATATTAGTTCGACCGAACTCTTTTCAGTCCGTTAAAAATAACTTTCGACCGAACTATTATACTTTTCAGTCGAAAGATTTGTTCGGCCAAAAACCTGTATATATTCAGAAATGGTATTCCATCCCATTTCTGAGCCTTCTTCCAATTTCGGATAGATCGAATCATATGAAATACTTAGAATTTCTCTTCACAAATAATACCACTAGTTGCATAGTTCAATCTACTTTCTATAAATGCAAATTTTGTTGAATTTGGTGTGATGCACTAATTTTATTTATTATTTTTTAGAAGGTGTACGGATTGCTTCAAAATTTAAAAGAATTCAGTCAAATGAAAATTCAATAACTTCATAAAGACATGATGAAAAAATTTGGAAAAATCATGGTATAAAACCTTGATGTGTTGTCTTCAAAAGGGTACTTTCAATTTTTTGTTTTGAATTGGAAATTAAGGAATATGTTGTGTCAAAATAAACATGTCAGTTTTATGCTAGTTTTCTAGATTGGTCCACTTCAAAAAATTCTAGTAATTATTGTATGCAGTTGTTGGATACAAACTTATAGTCAGACATTAGTACAATATGTCTAGATCATCATAACATATTTTGTTTTTAATAAACAATAGTTGAATAATGAATAAATTGTAGTCTAAAAACATGACTATTTATCAGAATTTCATTAATTAAGAACATACTATCAAACACTTGCAAAATGACATATCAAATGCCAAAAAAAAATCTAAAAAATAACCAATGGAAAGCTAATGCAATTCTCTACAAGTTTTGTTTTTACTACAAAATGAAATTCTAAATAGAAATCTAATTTTTCTTTGCTCGAAGTTGACAAACTTGCAAAAACAACGATGCTTTTTTCATAACCCCCCCACCCCCCAAATTGACACCTAGATTCATGATTTCACAAATCGATTATCCTTGATGATTTTTTAATAGTAATTTTGTAAAATTCATTTATTTAATTAAAGAGACAATAATATAAAAGTAAATAATTGAAACAGTTATTGACAAAAAAAATGTTATATATGGTATAAAACCTCATAATAAAAACTTTTAATTGTTTAGATAATATAAAAGATAAAGACTTGGGGTGGGTTACTTACAAAATAATTATTTGTGAAATTATTTTACCTATGGTGCAAACTCTCATAATTAAATTTTATTTGTAAATGTCAATGTGCCAAAGGACTTATCACCACTTTATTGTACTATATACCATTTCTCTAATTAACACATAAAATATGGCATGTCATTTCCAATAATATTAACAAATTCTACCAAATAATACATGTGGCACTAATATCGCCACATTAACACTACATACTATAAGTGGTGCTAACATGTGGTGATAAAAGATAGATTTTTCCTAGTAATTAAAACCTTATCATATTGTTAATGTCCATAGAGGCTACAAATACTCTTAGGAAGACGTGTAGTGACCTTTGAGGTGTCTTTCCTTATCCTACATTCCTAAAAGCTTTCTTTAAAGCCCAAGGTAGAAGCTTTCTCCCTTCACCATGTCCAATGCACTCATATCATAACAATACCTTGTGCGAAAAACCCAACAATGATACTAATCTCCATCCAGAATTTTAATAAGAGCAATATTCTCAATTGATTAATGAAATTTCAATTAATAATAAATTACAAAATATATTTTTTAATTATTTGTAATTACTAAGAATCTTGAGTATTTATTTGTTCAAATATTATTAAAAATGAAGAATTGAATTGAATTATTTGCAAAATAATTATTCATAAACTTTTTTGCTTGTGCTAGAAAGCCTCATAAAAGAATCATGTGAATTTATTTGTTTAAATAGTGTAAATATAAATAATTAACTTGTTGTGATTGTGGTGCAAAAACTCATAAGTTAATCTTGATTGTTTATTTAAATGAATAAAACAAATTTAAACATAATTGACTTAAGTTATTTACAAAATAATTATTTGTGAAGTTATTTGGTTTATGGTGAAAATCCTCATAATAAAATCCTATTGTACATGTCTACTTAACAAATAATAATTTAGTACCACTTTATGGTACTTGCCAACATAGCCTTTCTCTTAATATACAGGAGAAAAAATCAATTTATAATAATATTAACAAACATTAACACTATAAGATATAAGTGGTGTTAATACCACCACATTAACACCATAAAATGTAGGTGATGCTAATACCATCACCTTAATAATACACAAAATTATAATAGGTGATGCTAATAGGTGATACTAATACCACCACATTAACAACATAACATCTAATTGGTACTAACTTATGATGCTAAAATATGGATTTTCTTGTTGTGCAACTAATTTTGGATGCAAATATATGATTGTTCAATTAAAAATAAAAATGGTTGTAACTTAATATAAGAATTTGGTATTTGACAGCTTTCGGCGAATTCATTGCTTGGGTGTTGAAAGACTTGTGTGCTTAGCAATTTCTACATTTTAAATATGTGAGGTTTTTCCATGTTTAAATATATTATTAGATACATTATTTGTATGTTTAAATTTATTATTATTAGTACCACATGTATTATTAGAGTAGTGCCCAGCCTATGGTTATCCATTCTCCAAGACGAAGTCTCATTGGTGTGGCTTAGAACATAATTCAATTGGTTTTGGTTCTCAGTCTTCCAAAGTGCAAACATGACCAGGTTTTATGAAATTCAAGGTTGGAATCCTTATTTAGAAATTAAAATAAAACTACGTAACAGTGTTCGAATTTCATTTCCTCTCAACCTTTCCAACTAAGTTTGTTGTTTGTTTTTGTTTTGGGACGTTCTCCACAACGTTTTAGTTGAAGTTTTATTAAAAAAAAATAGTAAAAAGATTAAAAAAATCTTTTTGCTAAGAATTTAATGTTTAATTAAGAGATATGTATTTTATTGAGAAGTTTAATTTATAGTTAAAAGATAGCAACAAGCTTTTTTATAAGTGTGTTTGGATGATCATCTGTTTTGAAATTGAAGATGGAACAAAACAATCCACCACCAATGATAGAGACAATTTAAAAGTAACATGTGCTAGCATTATGCATGTGAAGAGCATTGAGTAATCAATTTAAGATACAAACAAAACATATTAGGCTTTGCAAAGGTTATTGTTAGGCCACATGTAATGCATCATACAAAATTTTGCAAGTTAACATGTTGCGTCAATGGTATAACTCAAATTTTAACTTTTTAATTGTCAACGAAAAGATATGTTTCTATTAAGAAGTTTAAATTCCAATTAAAAGATAACAATAAACTCATCTAACCATGTTTTTAGTTGATCATGTACTTTGAAATTGAGGGTATAACAAAACAACCTACTAACAATGACATTTACAACTCAAAAGTAACAACTGTAGAAAGTGTGCATGTAAAGCATATTAAGTGATAAACTTAAGAAACAAACAAAACGTGGAACCTAGAATCATTTCCAAAGGATAATAGCAGGTCACATGTAATGCAACATAGTTAAATTTTCAAAGTTAACTTGTTGCATTGATGGTGTAATTGAAATTATGACATTTTATTCCAGATAAAAGTCTTCCTCGTCTGCATAGAATGTGCAAAAAATAACTGGATAACTCCTTGTGTTTCCAAATGCATGCGCCCTTAAGAGTATTCATTGTTGTTAGCAAGGAAAAAATGAAAAGAATCTAGATACGAGGACATCATGTGAATATTGTTCATTGAAGGCTACAAGGGAAACTCAAGCCCCTCACCCTACTGTAATTAAGTATCATTTCCCCTTCTAAAGGCACTCGTCAATCACCTTGGCTATCTTGCTATTGAAAGGCCCAATAAGTAAATACAATCTAGAAAATACTTGAAGTGCATCTTCTAATGGCATGACTCCATTCTTTTTTGGTTGGGAAGGTTGGCCAACCAACAATCGAATTGCTTACATAGTTCTCATTGGGCTCACTTCTCTCAATAGAATGTCCTCCTTGACCAAAATAAGATGTACCCTTTATCCTACTGCTTGTTTTCATAGCTGGGAATTAATAGTTTTTGCTTTAAAATTAACCCTCATGAAGATACTCGACGAAGTTCCCTAGCCAAAATTTGTAGTTCTTAATAATGAATTACCCTTTCTTTATTATAGTCCCTTAGGAGCGTTTACAACTAAGGAACCAACAACAATCAAACTATATCAGTCCCTAAATAGAGGCAAACTCACCCACATAATTTTCAATCAAATGAGAAAGTTTCAATTTCTTTTTATATATATATATATATAATAATAGAAGTTATATAGACATACACATATCTTAACAAGCCTATTAATAAAAAATATGATGATTTGAAAAAATAGTTAACCATAAAAAATAAATCATAGCAAATTGTTTTTTTTAACAAAAAAACAACTTTCCCGCTATTATTAAAAATCAAGGTTTAGATGACATCATTCATCCATGTTCAGTTCTTGAGAGAACCTTCATTTCAACTTGCCTCAAAAAACAATCCATGCGACCATTCTTCAGCTTTAGTCTTGACTGATTACAAAAAAACTTACATTAAACAGTATCTGCCTTCAAAAAAAGGTGTAGAAACCTTTAGAAATTACAAAAACTCCTTAAAATAATAAACAACCTCAAAATTCATGGCACCTTCCATGATTTCTTGAATTATGGTTGTTCCAAAGTTTTGAGATAAGCTTCTTTGGAAAGAGATTCAACAACTTCATTAAACCTTCTCGATATATGACTAAAAGTTAGCTTCTTATAAGTCCTTCTCAAAGTTTGAACTTTCAGAGACCAATGTTTGAGTAATAACATGTGCAAGTTAGATAAACCAGTCAACCAGTTGATAATAATCTTTGAGTCTCCAAAAATACTTATGTCTGAAACACCAAAAAGGAAGGCAAAAAACATAAGTCCAAATAAACTTAATAGTTCTGCTTATGTGTTTGTCCCCCTTCCACCTCCCAAACTGACATAAAATAATGATCTTTGTAAATCACAAGCACAGATCCACAACCACAGTGATCCTGATTATATGTAGCATCAAAGTGCCCAACTGCACCTATAAGGACATCATCAGGAGGATAATACTTTTTTGGATGAAATATGCTTGCAGGTTTCTCTTGTTCCTTAAAACGATTTATGCGTTTTATGCTGCAAATGAGTGCATTGGGTTGAATGTCTTGAAATACTGCAAAATTCCTTGAATTCCAAATTGAAAAAGGGATGAAAATGGGGAGAAGTTTGAATTTGTCTTCAGTAATGAACCATGAGTGAAAAGAGTTCTCCAAATTACCCTCTCCCCAGTTTGCTTGGAAGCCAAAATAATTCTTTATGAGTCTCCAAAATTCAATACATAAATGACATTCAACAAACATATGAAAACTATCTTCCCCTTTTTTCTTACACAGAGAACAAAAACTTAGGCCTTACCAGCCTCTCTTTAATAAATTATTCAAAGTAAGGATTTTGTCCTTAAGAGGCATCCACCAAAAACATTTAAGCTTTGTAGGAATGTTCCATTTCCACATACCTTTATACCACTAGTTATGCTCTTAATTTTTTCCATTTCTTATTAGAAAATCGTATGCTAGCTTAGTTGTCAATACCCCATTTTTCTTATTCCCATACCACACCAGAGTATCTTTTTCAGAGGTAAGAGTAATACCAGCATGATCTAGAGTTCCAAAAAATGTATCCCATTTGTCTTCCCACTAACCACTAAGACCAAGGTCTCTAGCATTCAACCAATAACCACATTTTAGAATTGCCTATTTGGGTCTTTTTAGAACATCCAGAATCCTCATATTTATCCATGCAAGGTGTTCTATGATTTCGGATGGTAAATAAGGACAACCATTATCACCTATGAATGGGTCAATTCTAGTGAAGACATATTTTCCATTTCCAATATACCAGCATATACCTTTTTTCACACCAGCATATACCTTTTTTCAACGAGTGACTCTTTACTAATTCATTCAAATAGTTTGTTAGAATTTTTAATTGTATTTTGATAGGTAAAAGGCCTATCAAATTCCAATCTTGCATAAGCAATCGTAGATCTATTTTAATTTACAAAGTTTGTATTTTAAAACTTTTAATATAAATTATTTAAATAAAATCAATTTAAATTAATTAAAATATAAAATAATCAAATATTTTTAAAATTCTTAAATCATCAAAAGATTTTTTTAAATTAAGGGTAAACTTTAAAGTTTGTCAATTTCTTTGGAATTAGTGGAACCTAAGTCTCTATAGGGAGCTAAGCAGTCGGCACACAAATTATAGGTTTAGGTAATCCCGACAAGCACCAACTCATCCAGGGTAAAGTAGTATCCTAGCCTTAGGATAACTACCTACAACTTGTACGGGTTACCTCACAATGATCCTGCCTGAAACAATATTGTACACCGGGATAAGGATACAACACAAAATGCACAGGTAGCTTTTCAGAAAGGAGCCGGAACCTATACTTGCATGAGGTGGGTGGTCCAATACCTATTATTGTCCAACCCACTTCCTTTCTTCCTTACCTATGCATGCATCTTTATCGAGGTGTTTAGCTAACCAAGCTGCCCAGATAATGCATCCAACCGGGTACCATTCGTATACGGGGTCAAGGGGCCATTGCCCAATAGTCGAACTAGGTACGGGGGAAGGGGTAGGTTTCTTTATCTTTCAGGCCGTATATTGCAGCTAAAAGACCAAGTACAATTAAAAATCAAACTAGCAAATCTTTTTGATCCCTTTACTATTTAGCTCATTCATATTTATGTTTGGTTAAAGTGTATCTTTGGACATCTTTTGTCAAAGGCCTTTCTCATGGTGGAATCAAGATTAGAGATTCTGAAGACTCTCTGCTCTGGATGTATGATAAGAAATCAGGTAAGGTTACGGCAAAAAAAACATATGAACTCATTGTGTCTGAATATTTGCCTCTATCTTCAGATTGTACTCTCATAGGTTTGGAAATTCAATATTCCGCAGAAACTTAAGTGCTTTACTTGGCTGTCATTTAATAAGAAAATAAATACTTGGGACAACCTATGTAAAAGGGGATGGCTCGGTCCTAACAAATGTAGCCTATGTAAGACAGATTCTGAATCAATAGATCATATGTTTTTTGGCTGCCCCTTCGCACAAGAGGTATTACACAGCTTAGGCAGTATATTTGATGTTCATTTGGATTGGTCATATTTGACTCTTTCAGGGAACCTTATCAGCTAGTTCTCAAAGGATGGGGAACTTTTGTATCTGCCTATTTTTTTCATTTGGAATCTCTGGAAGACCAGAAACTGCCATATTTTTTAGAATAAAGAGCCTAATATTACCAGACTCTGTCATAGGATTATGTTAGAGGTTTCAACTCATTAGGTGCCTCAAGTAAAAAGGTCTAAAGTCAGGAATATAGGAGATCCTCCAATTAAACAATTTACTATGGCATTCTTTGATGGAGCCGCGGCAGATTCAACTAGAGGTGCAGGTGTATGTATCTGGATTAATGCACATCATTATCTCTCTATTAAATTAAGTTGTGGACACAGCACTAATACAAGAGCTGAGCTATTGGCACTCTGGGAATTATTGTACATTGCCAAATATATTGGATTACCATATCTACATGTCTTTGGTGATTCCTCTGTGATTATAAATTGGGCAAATGAAGAATCCACTCTTGCCATTGCGAACTTAGAGGCTTGGTGCGACAACACCAAAAAGCTTATATCTTCGTTCACATTTGTGGATTTCAAACATGTCTATAGGGAATCTAATATGAGGGAAGATACATTATCCAAAGAAGGGCTTCATATGGCTATGAGCCATCTTACCTTTACTGAAATATGTGAAGGTGAGCTATTTGGGGAAGTTGAACTTCAGATTTTTTGAGAGCATTACTCTGATCTGCCTAAGGCCTGCCGACATTTGAGTTTTTGGCTCCTTTGTGAGCATGTTTGGAGTAATATGATTAGTCATACCAATTGACTATTTGAGAGGACCCAAGCCCTGACTTGGATAATGCCTCTAGGATCTTATTATCTTTTTTAGGGACATATTTGGCTGATAGTTTTGCAGTGAGTATAATGAGAGGAACATTTCTAGTACATAATGCCCAGGTATTGACAATAGCTGGTTCAGGAAAGCACCTTCTACTTTGTTAAAATTGTTAATGTATTTCTGGATAGCGATTAGATGCCACATGTTTGGATTTGATATTTTTGATGATGTACCTAATTGCCTTTGATTCAATAGAATATCAAGAAATGTTTTTTTTGTCTGAAAAAAAAAACTTAAATATTTTAATAAATGGGAAAGAAAATATTTAAATGGTTTATATATATAATTTAATAACAAGTTAACAAATATATAGAGAGGGTGATATAGAGGAATTGTGATATATACTAATTTATTTTCAAGTTAATGTTAATCTAATAAAAAAATTACACTATATTAAAAATTGGTTTTTAAGAACTTTTTCAATAATCCAATAAAAATGTATATAACATTAACATTTATTAAAAACTATTTTTCTTGTACTTTTTAATGTTTTATTGAAAACATTTCATTTTTAATAAGTAAAAAGTTTAGAAAGATAATTGTCCATCAATTGCTTTCACTTTGTTAATGTTGGTTTTTAATTTGACAAATGTTTTTAAGTGGCATATTTTATTTATATTTGTTATTTATTTATATTTAATAAAATTAGTTAATTATATTGGTATAAAATAAAAATTTTAATAAACATATAGCTATATAGTTATGTTGAACTTCAAAATATAAATTATTAAATAAAATTTCTTTTAAAAAAAATAATAATTAAAAAATTGGATACAATATATTATTTTTTCATATTAAAAAACACATTAATAATGTGGAATCATCAACTATGTGTCTCACAATCACCAAAGTTTATTGTATTAATGCATACTACAAATTAATAAAATTTTAAAACAATATCACTTCAACTTTATCAAAATATTACATGATACTAATCATCTAAAACATTATACAATTAAAAGCCTTAAATTAATAATCATTTTATATATTAAACTATATTATCACTATCAAAATATTACATGATACTAATCATCTAAAACATTATACAATTAAAAACCTTAAATTAATAAACACTTTATATATTAAACTATATTATCACTTTTACCTTAAAGTAAGCATAGCACAACATAGTAGATCTATTGCCCACACTACCATCTTCTACTTGGTATATGCACTAAGGAGCATCATTTATTGTCATACTGTAAGACAAGTTTCCTCAAGCTAACACCTTTTCACAAATCTATATATATCAAACAAAACATATTAAGAAAGACATAGAATGCAATTTTTTTGTTAGAATATTAGATCAACTACCCAAGATATCTATCTAAGAAACCAACAACATATCAAACATAAAACTAGAAAGAGAAAAGAGGAAAGAGTACATAAGATATATGTGGTTCATCCTATTGGGATACGTCTCCAGAAATATCCTTCAATCTTACAAAGAGAGCAATAATCCCAATGCGATATACTATATATGTCTCTAAAACATTCAAGATGTATCATGAGATGATATGGTGATATATAAAGAAAGATTCCCTTGACCCTATTATATACCTAGAGATGTAGAGGAATTATTCTCACATATTGCATGTGGTATAATATCATTCTTCAAAATAACATAGATTTATATAACAATGGATATCAAGAGTATACTTTATCATAATAAATATGAGATATAATGTATTACTCTTTTACATAAGATTGTGGACAACTTCTGACATAATACAAAGACATTATGTAATATCTCGAATTTTGACCTAACACTTATGGGCATAAGTCCCATTGCATGTGATGTTGCTTTGATATTATATTTTGTATATTGGGCATATGACCCCACTTCACATGAATATGATGATTTGTTTAATATATTGGGCGTAAGCCAAATGCATATGTTTTATTTAGCATGTATTTGACTTCATGTGTTGGGCGTGGACCCTGAGGCACATAATTGATTTGATGTTTGTGTTGAGCGCGAGCTCTGGAGCACATGAGTGATTTGATGTTTTTTTTAGCACAAGCTCTGAAGCACATGAGTATTTGATGTTTGTGTTGAGTGCAATCTCTGAAGTAAATGAGTGATTGATGTTTGTGTTGAGTGCGAGCTCCGGAGCACATGAGTGATTTGATGTTTGTGTTGAGCGCGAGCTTTGGAGCACATGAGTGATTTGATGTTTGTGTTGAGCGCGAGCTCTGAAGCACATGAGTATTTGATGTTTGTGTTGAGCTTCAGCTCTAGAGCACATGAGTTATGAAACATTTGTGTTGAGCATGAAGCTCTAAAGTACATGAAAATATAAGAATTGGAAGTGTTGGACATAAGCCCTAGAGCATTCCAAATTGATGTTGAACATAAGCTCCAGAACATCGGATCCTTGGCCATTGTATCCCTAGGTGTATTATACAAGTACATCCTAGCATTAGTGTTGAGCAAGAAGCTCTGCAATAGCACTAAGTGTAACTCCCTATTTTTAGCGGTGAGTATGGGCTCTAAATAACGCTAGGAGTTATTGAAAATTAATTGTGTTGAGTGAAAACGACTCTGATAAAACACCGATCTCATCTTACTTATTTTTAAGTTGATTAAATTAAATTTCGAATTTATGTGTCTCATCAAGTACGAAAGAACTACCACAATATACGAGGTAATCCAACATGCAAGGAGGTTTATAGTTGCCTAACTTAGTTGACCAACCTTACCTGAAGGCCTTAATGAAAGAAGTGATTATAAGCTAAAGAAAGTACTATGTGATTTGTGATCATGCTATATGTTACCCAAAGTAAAAATGTTATACATATATAGTTTATATATGTTATGAATAAAATGTTAAGCATATGTAACTATAAATAATAATTGAAGGATCTATGTATTATTATTTACAGTAATATCCCGAATTTTGGACCTAACACTTATGGGCATGAGCCCCATTGATTATGATGTTACTTCGATGTTTTATTATGATATACTAGGTCGAAGGCCACATTGCATATGAACATGATGATTTGTTTGATATACTAGGCGTAAGCCATATATATATATATATGTTTGTTTGAGTTGGGCGTGGACCCTGAAGTACATGATTGATGAGATGTTTTGTGTTGAGCATGAAGCTCTAGAACACATGAAAAGATAATTTGAAAGTGTTGGGCATAAGCTCTGAAGCCTTCCATGTTGATGTTGAGCATAAGCTCTGGAACATCGGATCCTTGGCCATTGTATCCCTAGGTGTATCGTACAAGCACATCCTAACATTAGTGTTGAGCGAAGAGCTTTGGAATTGCACTAAGTTTGTAACTCCCTATTTTTAATGTTGAGTATGGGATTGGGTAAGCGTTAGGAGTTATTGAAATGAATTAATGATTCCCGAGTGAAAATGACTCGAGTAAAATATTGATCTCATCTAAATTATTTATAAGTGATTAAATGAAATTTCAAATTTCTGTATTCTCATCAAGTACTAAAGAACTACCATGTTATACGAGGGAATCCAACATGCAAGGATGTTTAGAGTTTCCTACCCTAGTAGACCTAACCATCTACGTGATGACCTTAATGAAGAAAGTGTCGTAAGTCTAGGGATCACAATATGTGATACCCTAAGACAAAGGTTACGAAATAATATATTATTATTATTATATATATATAGAGTAGGTACAAAGAGTACACCTAGTAATAATATTAATAATGTGAGAAAGAAGGAAAAGTTCCATCTATTACTATTATTACTAAGATAAAAATTAAATAGTATAATACCTATAAAAGATCAAATAGGAACTAGTTGAAAGTTCCTAAGTTAGAATATTAAAAGTACTGAATTAAATAAAAAGGGTTAAATCAAGAAATGAAGCAATTCTTGATTTAACTGCCCCTTTGATTGAAATTTTGTCTATAAAGTCCCAAGCCAAAGAGAGGCTTGGGGATCTGATCATATCTCTTTGGAGTCATTATTTTTCCTTCCAATTCTCAAGAGATTTCTTGGAGAACATTTCCCTAAGAGGAAGAAGGAGAACTGATCTAGGACTAATATACAAACTAGGGTAGCCTCACCTTAGGATCTCTAAGCTACTTGCATGTTGGAATCAGCTCGAGGGATCTGGATTTAAACCTGGAACAGTTCCGGGTCATGGCTGGGTGGAACATGGTAGTTCCCAAGTGATTCAGTCATCTCTACAGAGGTCAGATTTGCCTATGAATTGTTCATGCTGGGTAATTGAGTGTGCAGGTTTCAGCCATTAAAGGAGTTTCACTTTTCAGGTATGAGGTTTTAGACTACCTATTTAAATTCTTAGAATAAGGGTTGGATAAATTATGCAAGGGTTTATATTAAATATTCTAACCCTATGTATTATCGTTTTTCCCTGTCAAATTCTTTTAGAGTTTACAGATAAATTTATAAACCCTAGGATGTAATTTATTTCCTACGTTATAATTATCAAAGGTTTTTTGTCCTTTCAGTTTTACTTATGTTATTTAAATCCTGTTTCCTGTTTAAAGATTTATCAAGGGTTTTGTTTCTTTTTATTTTACTACTGCATTCTCTTTCATAGCTTGAACTCAATTCTTGTAAAACTTAGGTTTTATTGCTAAAAATAGGGCCTATATGTTTTAACTGTGTAAAAACCCTACTAGAATATTTCATATTGCTAGTAGAGCCTTGCTTAGATATAAGAATAGGTTCATTACTAGTTTTAAACAAAACTAATTTTAGATTTTAATAAACTGATATACTATAAATACTAAATTAACAATATTATAAACATAGTAATCTTTATTTAAGAATAACCATAAATTTTAAAGTAACTAAGCTAAGATATAAACCATAAATAAACTTATGCTAATAACCAAATATAAACATTATCATGCTTCTTAAATCAACCATTATCATAAACCATTTAAACATTCCAAGTATCGAGACCATACAAATGGTCCATGATTTATAACCTCTATACTATCTATATCTACCAAGTATAAACAATAATATTCTTATCAATATTATAAATCCATGGCATAAATAACAATTCAAACCCTCTAAATATTAAAATCCACATAACAAATCTACATAACAGAAATCGTGTGACATAAAATAAAAGGTCCAACATAATATTACCCATAGCTAGCAATTAAAACACAACCATAAAATCATTACAACAATAACTAAACCATATTGATGCATAGAGGTTGCAGTATTGACCCGAGTGGGTATTCAAGCCAAATCGCTTGCCATAGTAAAACCACGATAATAATACATATGCAATAATCACTTAAACACCCAAGGTATTTGCATAGAGTGGGATCAAATCCCATGGACACTCAAATGCCAAATCACATTCCATATATATTATAAACCCTCATCTCAAACAATGACCTAGGATCAAATCCTGTAGGGTC
Organism: Pseudotsuga menziesii; assembly: GCA_001517045.1. Lineage (NCBI taxonomy): Eukaryota > Viridiplantae > Streptophyta > Pinopsida > Pinales > Pinaceae > Pseudotsuga > Pseudotsuga menziesii. The sequence continues at coordinate 29,473 of LPNX011180926.1, read as the reverse complement.
CTTTAAATTCATGCTATACACAGTTATACGTTGGTTGTAAATAAATTAATTACATTCTCTACACAGAGGTCGTAAGACCCTCATAATCCATTTACGTTATAATCCATGGCCCAGGCCCCATAGATAACCAATAATCATTTAAAATAAATATTCAATGCCCTGTCAACGAAATAGTCTATGGCAACAATTTCCAATGTAGGGTTTACCCCCATAGACTGCCACACATAAAAATACACATTATAAAAGTAAACTGTAAGTTTGAACCTTCTATGCTATCGCAACCATAATGGTGGGTGCCAACACCATTCGCAACGTGGTCCCAAAGCCATCAATGCTGACATTATAGTCATCCATTTAACCAATACAACCCATGAAGGAGAATCAACACAAACCATAGGAGTAATATCCATGGAATAAACACAGTCATTATTTATTAAAATCAATGCAGCATAAACTTATAAACACAATTGTTACCATTATCCATTGCAACATTCTAAGAAATGGTGCTACCCATTTACACATAACATAATCCATAAAAGAGGTTACACACAGTCATTGCTTACGACCTTGCACCATTGCAAGCAATGGTGCTGCCCATGGCCAAGACCATAATCAAAACATTAACTATAAAATGCATAGAACCTGACATAGAGTCACCCAGGCCTCTTCATTACACAGAATACCATACATTAAACCCTGTACATCTAAGAGATTCAAGCCGAAGGAGAAATAAAAACCCCATCTAATGGAACCCAAAATCCGGTGGCATTTTTCCAATACGCAGAGCTCTGTCAAGTTATAGTCAAATCCCCAAAACCTAAACGCATCCATAACAAAACTAGACTCAAGCAAACCAACCCAAGGCGAATGGAAAATCAGTCGCAACCACAATACCATATGAGGAAATGAGTAAAGACTTGCACAGTGGGCTTACCAAGGGAGTATGGCATTGCCATGTCCTTGCCCACGAACCATGACAGACTCCTTTACTCGCCCCTCTGCAACCCTGCAACAAAATGAAAGCACGATGAGAAGTAAGGTATGGTAAAACAAGCTACAACAAGCAACTGACGTGAAAAACCAACCACGACATACTTGTCTTCTAAAACTATCGAAGTCATTCTCCTTCACCCAAACCAGAGCCGAGAGCAAACAACAAATGAAGTGAAATGCCAAACCAAGGCTTGGGCCAAGCCCTAAGCTTTCCCGTCACTCCTCCTAAGATGCATTCAAAGTGCCACTCTAGCCACCATTAATGTGCAACAACCCCATAGTCGTATAGTGTGTGAACCATATTATAACCCTGCTACCCCAAACGTTAAACATAAGGTTTTTAAACCCTTGCATGCTGCGAATACATTAGGCTTTGCCTTAGGACCTTGTGTAATGAATTCTTAGGCCTTAAGCCCTAAGACCATGGCATATGAAATATGCCATGGTATATATGTTTAACCCAAGATTTTTCTTACCAAAGCAATTACAAATGTTATAAACATATAATAAAAATATATATTAGTTCATTTAATAAAACAAACATATAATAAAAATATGTCATACCATGAACCATTCTTAATATTTACACCATGAATAATAAGTACCACGTAAATAACAACTCTAGGTCATACAATTAATACATGCGGTGGTGAACTTATCACTAAGCCCAAAGTCTAATAATAACAACCAGCGAATGTCTTTAGGACAAAAATGACAATGTGAGCACTAGTGATCCAACGTTCAACACTCCTTGACAATTTTTTCGTCGCTAAGTTTACCTGCACGTAAAATGAGATAAGAGTGCATTAGTTCGACAGAACTAAGTAAGCTCATTGTGCCAAGTAGAGATTGTTACCTCTCAAGTAGTTACATGGGAGAACTACTCCCGCCACTCCACCCCTTTATCCATTAACCAAGTTAAGTCAGAATCATGTTTACGACATTAAAATAAAAACATGTGAAAATCAGCGAAGAACATAATCAAAGTATATAACATACAGAACATGAAGTAACCATAACAATAGCATATTAATCAACATTATGACACCATAATTAAACATAATAATAATCATATCGAAAATTAAGGAAGTAAGATGTAAGAACAACTTACGATGAAACAAGCAGTATAAATAGAGTACGACACATTTCACAAGTTCAATAATGTCCAACATAGGTAGTTTGACTAGCCTACTAATTATTTTTTTTCAAATTTTGGGGACATTACAAGTGGTATTAGAGCCCAGTTTAACCACTAAGAGACCTAATGGGCATACCAGACATTCGTTGTAAGGAAAACAAAGTATGTTTTATATTGTGTTAACTAACAGAAATTTTTCCTGTTATATGACATTTGCAATTTCAGGAAATTTTTACAGAACAGTTCAGATCATGAACACTGAAGAAGATAAAATCCAACAAGGAAAATTGAATACCCCCACCAAGGAAGCATAGCTGGTGGTGGAACTCAATTTTGACATTATGAAAACCATACAAAGTCTTCAAGCATATTTGCAAAGTTTTAGAGATGACAATCTGAATGAAAGAAAGGAACAGCAAGCAATCAATGAATCATTGCTGCGAAATATGATGAGAGGAATCCTATAGGGGAAACCCACTCATTCCACAAACAGGTTCAAAATGGAACCTTACCATAAATGGGCAAGCATCCCAAGAGAAGAAGAAAAAGAGGAACATATCCTTAAACCTCCAGAAGGAGATCATCACAGTCCTTCGAGTGATGACTCTCTTTCTCCATGTAGAAAGAGACAAAGAAGTGATGACAATCTTCAGGGGGAGTTCATAAAAATAAGAGCCCTGACCTATGAAGGGGAAGTGAACATGGGGGAGAAATATGAAGAATGGTTGTTGGGTATGAGAAAAAATTTATGAGTTCATAACTACTCAAGCGAGATGAAGGCTCGACTTGCCATCTATAACTTAAATGGAAAAGCAATGAGATGGTAGAGAGATATGAAACATACCAAGAAATATGAGTTGAGGGAAATACGTTGGAATAACTTCCGCAAAATATTTCAAGAAAAAGTATATGTCGAAAAGGTTCTTCGACAAAAAAGTGAAAGAGTTTCACAAGCTACGTATGGGATCCATGACTATTGATTCTTTTATTAATAGATTTCTAGATTTGTTACATTATGTACCATACAACAAGGACGAAAAGGTAAAAATCCAACAGTTTTTAGGATGTCTTCCTCCCAACTTCCGAGAAAGGATTGATCTCGACATGCCTAAAACCTTGGACACCATATTGCACAAAGCTAGGCTCTACTATGATCATGGATAGCTAAGGAAAGAGAACATGAACAGAAATAGAGACAAGTCTAAAAACTTCTCTGATAACCGCAAACCAGGGCTTAACCCACCCCCGTACAGGAAACATAACAACATTTTTCCAGCAAACAAGAACTTCAACAAACTAGGTACAAAACCATATGTACCAGCTCCAAATGCTAGCAAGCTAGTAGCAGCTGGGGGAGCCAATGCTACCCAGATACAGATCAAATGGGAAATGCAACGGGCCTCATTATTCTTGAGATTGTAAGAACAAGACCAATGGTTTCTTGCACAACTTACAGGAAGAACCAACGATAGAGGACATAGATGGAACATCGCGGATTTATGCAGCCTTGGATGGACGACAAGTAGACCATCAGGCTACCATGGTTGAGATAGAAGGTAATATCTTGAACACTTCTATTTCAATACTGATTGACCTCGGTGCTTGCCGGAGCTATGTATCACCTAAAATTGTTGATGTATGCAAACTAGGAAAAGTAAAACATGATAAACCTTGGCTGGTACAATTAGCCACAGGAACAAAATAGAAAGTTTCAGAAATAGTTAAAGATTGTGAGGTAAATCTGAATGGTTATCCAACAAAAGTAAACCTGAACATCCTACCCTTAGGATCGTATGATATACTTATTGACATGGACTGGTTGGAACAACACCATGTCATGCTCGATTGCTTACACAAGTCAATCTTGTGTACAGATAGCCAAGGGAATCAAGTGAAGATTCAAGGCGTACCGAAGAAATTCTTGGTAAGGCAGATATATGCATTACAAACAAAGAAGAGCATTAGAAAAGGTTGCAAGTTGTTTGTAGTAAATATCCGAGACATAGAGGCTGAGAGAGAACAACACATAGAGGATTTTTTCGTTCTTGTATAATTCAAGGACGTATTCCCTAAGGAAATCCCTGCATTACCTCCTAAACGAGACCTAGATTTTTCCATAGAACTAACACCAGGATCAGTTTCGGCTTCAAAAGCCCCTTACCGCATGAGTGCACCGAAGTTGGTGGAACTCAAATTGCAATTTCAGGAGTTGATTGAGAAAGAATATGTTCGACCAAGTGTGTCCCCTTGGGGAGCACCAATACTTTTTGTAAAGAAGAAGGATGGTACGATGCATATGTGCATCGATTACCATCAACTTAACAAGATGACTATCAAGAACCGATACCCACTCCCTAGGATCAATGACTTGTTCGATCAAGTAGGAGGATCCAAGATATTTTCAAAGATCGACTTGCGATCTGGGTACCATCAAGTGTGGATTCACGATGAGGATATTCACAAAACCACTTTTCGTACAAGGTATGGGCACTACGAGTTTGTAGTAATGCCATTCGGGTTGACTAATGCACCCATGAAATTTATGTGTGTGATGAACAGTATATTTAGTAAATATATGGATAAATTTGTTTTGGTATTTTTAGATGACATCCTGGTTTACTCTAAGAGTAAAGAGGAACATGAAGAACACCTTCGCATAGTACTACGATTGTTATGAGAACATCATATTTATGCTAAGTTTAGTAAATGTGATTTTTACAAACCACAGATATAGTACTTGGGTCACATTATCTCCAAGACAGGGATAGTTGTGGACCCAGAAAATATTAGAGCCATGGAAGACTGTCCTACCCCTATCAGTGTCACTGAAATTAGGTCCTTTTTTGGGATTAGCTGGATATTATCAGAAGTACATTGAGAACTTCTCGAGAATAGATTGTACGATGACCACCTTGCAGAAGAATGCAAATAAGTTCTTATGGATGACCAAGTGCGAGGAAAGTTTTCAAAATCTTAAACAAATTTTTACGACCGCACCAATACTACAAATTGCGGATCCTGAAGGGAATTCCGTTGTTTGCACAGATGCAAGCAAGGAAGGTCTTAGAGGACTCATCTTGCAGAATGATTATGCAATTTATTATGAATTGCAAAAGTTAAAAGAACATGAAAAGAATTACCCCACACATGATCTTGAGTTAGCTTCCATCATTCACGCATTGAAGATATGGAGGCACTACCTCATGGGAAGGAAATTCCTCTTGAAGATAGAAAATATGAGTTTGAAGTATCTATTCGAGCAACCAGATATGAATGGAGGCACTACCTCATGGGAAGGAAATTCCTTCTGAAGATAGACAATATGATTCTAAAGTATCTATTCGAGCAACCAGATCTGAATGCTAGGCAAGCCAGCTGGTTGGATTTTCTTAACGAGTACCATTTCTAACTAAACCATATTAAGGGCAAAAAGAAGAAGATTGTTAGTGCTTTGAGTCGACGAACTCATATGATATATGAGGTGACATTAAGTCAAATTGATTCAGATTTTCACGAGAGGATTAGAACAACCAACAGAGTTGACCCTTCCTATGTAGAAATCCTGAAGAAAGTCCAAGAGGTCAAGTTGCTTCAACAACAGAAAGAGTAAAAGGTAGACAAAATAGGATTGCTATGGTCCAAGGAGAGATTGTACGTTCCGGGTGGAGTGGACATTCGGTCCAACATCCTCACGGAATTTCATCAAAAACCCTACTCGGGGCATTTGGGATATCAAAAGATGATATCTGCCATCAAGAGACACTTTTTTTGGCCTAAGTTAAAGGCCGACATTGCGATGTTTCTAGTGAAATGTTAGGAATGTCAGCTGGTCAAAGCTGAGCATCATCACTCTTTGGGATTGTTGCAGCCACTAACCATTCTAGAATGGAAGTGGAAGGTTATTAGTATGGATTTTATCACCAGTCTACCGAAAAGTAAGAAGAAAATTGATTCTATCTTTGTAGTAGTTGACAAATTGTCAAAAGCAACACACTTCATTCCAGTGAAGTCGACCTACAAGGCAGTACCCATTGCCGATATCTTCTTGAAGGACATATTTAGATTGCACAGGATACCCAGAAAAATCATCTCAGATCAAGATACCAAGTTTACAGGAAACTTTTGGAGATCTTTATTCTCCAGATTAGAAACGCAGTTGAACTTTAGTACTTCTTATCATCCACAGACAGACGGGAAGATAGAAAGGGTAAACCAAATTGTTGAGGACATGCTTAGGATGTATGTCATGAACAACCCCACTAAGTGGGAAGACTACCTGCATCTTGCAGAGTTTGCGTATAACAACGGTTACCATACTTCCGCTAAGATGAGTCCCTTTGAGGTACTCTATGGACAGAAGTGTAGAACACGGGTTACATGGGATAGGCCGGTGGATCGACTCATGTTAGGGCCTGATTTATTAAAGGACTTGGAACAGTTGTTTACCAAGGTCCAGGTGAACCTTAAAGAAGCACAAAAGCGCCAGAAAAGTTACGCAGAAAAGAAAAGAAAAGATAAAGATTATCAAATAGGTGACCATGTCTACTTGAAAGTAAAAGCAAAACGGAGCTCATTGAGCTTGGGAAGGTGCAGTAAGTTAGCACCTAGGTTTTTTGGGCCTTTTGAAATACTGGCCAAGAGAGGGCCAGTGGCATATGAACTAGAATTAACCATGCACATAAGGGTCCATAATGTTTTCCATGCATCATTATTAAAGAAATATGTTTATGATGATAAAATGTGTTTGATTGGTCCTTATTATAGGTGGATCCTGAAGGGGATTTTTCCCCTAAACCTATTCATATATTGGACAAGAGAGAGGTGCAGCTCAGGAAGCGCACCGTATTCCAGTTGAAAGTGCAATGGAAGCACTTCGAAGCCGATGAGGCTACTTGGGAGAATGAAGCCACCATGATAAAGGCTTACCCCTCCTTGTTTCATGATCTCATTTTGAGTCCCTATAACACCAGGGATGGTGTTGTTCTAAGCGGGGAGGGATGCAATATCCCAAATTTTGGACCTAAAACTTATGGGCATGAGCTAGCCCCATTGATTATGATGTTACTTCGATGNTATATATATATATATATATATATGTTTGTTTGTGTTCGGAGTGGACCCTGAAGCACATGATTGATCAAATGTTTTGTGTTGAGCGAGGAGCTCTAGAGCACATGGGTAAATTGAGACATTTGTGTTGAGCATGAAGCTCTGGAACACATGAAAAGATAATTTGGAAGTGTTTGGCATAAGCCCTGAAGCCTTCCATGTTGATGTTGAGCATAAGCTCTGGAACATCGGATCCTTGGCCATTGTATCCCTAGGTGTATCGTACAAGTACATCCTAGAATTAGTGTTGAGCGAAGAGCTCTGGAATTGCACTAAGTTTGTAACTCCCTATTTTTAGCATTGAGTATGGGATCTGGTAAGCGCTAGGATTTACTGAAAAGAATTAATGATTCGCAAGTGAAAACGAATCAAGAAAAATATTGATCTTATCTGACTTATTTATAAGTGTTAAATGAAATTTTGAATTTCTGTATTCTCATCAAGTATTGAAGAGATACCATGTTATACGAGGGAATCCAACATGCAAAGATGTTTAGATTTTCCTAGCCCAGTAGACCTAACCATCTACTTGATGACCTTAATGAAGAAAGTGTCGTAAGTATTGGGATCACAATATGTGATACCCTAAGACAAAGGTTACCAAATAATATATTATTATATATTTTATACAGAGTATGTATAAAATAGTACACCTAGTAATAATATTAATAATGTGAGAAAGAAGGAAAATTTCCATTTATTACTATTATTACTAAGATAAAAATTAAATAGTATAATACCTATAAAAGACCAATTTGGAACTAGTTGAAAGTTCCCAAGTTAAAACATTAAAAGTACTAAATTAAATAAAAATGGTTAAATCAAGAAACTTAAGCAATTCTTGATGTAACTGCCCCTTTGACTGAAAAGTTTGTCTATAAAGTCCCAAGCTAAAGAGAGGCTTGGGGATATGATCATATCTTTTTGGAGTCATTATTATGCCTGCCAATTCTCAAGAGAGTTCTTGGAGAACATTTCCCTATAAGGAAGAAGGTGAACTGATCTAGACCTGATATACAAACTAGGGCAGCCTCACCTTAGGAGCTCTAAGATACTTGCATGTTGAAACTAGCTCGGGGGGATCCAGAATTAAACCAGGAACGGTTCGAGGTGATGGTTGGGTGGAACGTGGTAGTCCCCAAGTGATTCAGTCATCTATACAAAGTTCTGATCTTCCTATCAATTGTTGATGCCGGATAATTGAGTGTGCAGGTTTCAACCATTAAAGGAGTTTCACTTTTCAGGTATGAGGTTCTGGACTACCTATTTCAATTCTTAGAATAAGGGCTGGATAAATTATGCAAGGGTTTATATTAAATATTCTAACCCTATGTATTATCATTTTTCCCTGTCAAATTCTTTTAGAGTTTACAGATAAATTTATAAACCCTAGGCTGTAATTTATTTCTTGTGTTATAATTATCAAAGGTTTTTTGTCCTTTCAGTTTTACTTCTGTCATTTAATTCCCGTTTAAATATTTATCAAGGGTTTTGTTTCTTTCTATTTTACTGTTGCATTCTATTTTATAGCTTGAACTTAGTTCTTGTAAAACTTAGGTTCTATTGATAAAAATAGGGCCTATATGTTTTAACTATGTAAGAACCCTACTGACATATTTCATATTTCCAGTAGCGCCTTGCTTAGATATAAGACTAGGTTTAGTTCCAGTTTTAAAGAAAACTAAATTTAGATTTTAATAAACTAATATACTATAAATACTAAATTAACAATATTATAAACACAGTATTCTTACTTTAAGAAAAACCATAAATTTTAAAGTAACTAAGCTAAGATATAAACCATAAATAAACTTGCTAATAACCAAAGATAAACATTATCATGCTTCTTAAATCAACCATTATCATAAACCATTTAAACATTCCAAGTATCGAGACCATACAAATGGTCCACGATTTATAACCTCTATACTATCTATATCTACCAAGTATAAACAATAATATTCTTATCAATATTATAAAGCCATGGCATAAATAACAATTCAAACCCTCTAAATATTAAAATCCACATAACAGAAATCGTGTGACTTAAAATAGAAGGTCCAACATAATATTACCCACAACTACAAATTAAAACAAAACCATAAAACATTACAGCAATAACTTAAAAACCATATAGATGCACAGAGATCGCAGTATCGACCCATGTGGGTATTCAAGCCAAATCGCATGCCATAGTAAAACCATGATAATAATACATATGCAGTAATCACTTAAACACCCAAGGTATTTGCACAGAGGTCGCAAGATCGAATCCTGTGGACACTCAAATGCCAAATCACATTCCATATATTTTATAAACCCTCATCTCAGACAACGACCCAAGATCAAATCTTGTAGGGTCCTTTAAAGCCATGATATACACAGTTATACGCAGGATGTAAATAAATAAATTACATTCTCTACACAGAGGTCGTAAGACCCTCATAATCCATTTACGCTCTAAATATTAAAATCCATGGCATAAATAACAATTCAAACCCTCTAAATATTAAAATCCACATAACATAAATCGTGTGACTTAAAATAGAAGGTCCAACATAATATTACCCACAACTACAAATTAAAACAAAACCATAAAACATTACAGCAATAACTTAAAAACCATATAGATGCACAGAGGTCGCAGTATCGACCCATGTGGGTATTCAAGCCAAATTGCATGCCATAGTAAAACCATGATAATAATACATATGCAGTAATCACTTAAACACCCAAGGTATTTGCACAGAGGTCGCAGGATCGAATCTTGTGGACACTCAAATGCCAAATCACATTCCATATATTTTATAAACCCTCATCTCAGACAACGACCCAAGATCAAATCCTGTAGGGTCCTTTAAAGCCATGATATACACAGTTATACGCAGGATGTAAATAAATAAATTACATTCTCTACACAGAGGTCGTAAGACCCTCATAATCCATTTACGCTATAATCCATGTCCTCGGCCCTATAGATAACCAACAGTAATTTAAAATAACTATTCAATGCCTTGTCAACGAAATAGTCTACGGAAATAATTTCCAACATAGGGTTTACCCCCATAGACTGCCATACATACAAATACACATTATAAAAGTAACCTATAAGTCTGAACCTTCTACGCTATTGCAACCACAATGGTGGGTGCCAACGCCATTCACGGTGTGGTCCCAAAGCCATCAACGTTGACAGTATAGTCATACATTTAACCAATGCAACCCACGAAGGCGAATCAACACAAACCATAAGCGTAATATCCATGGAATAAACAAAGTCATTATTTATTAAAATCAACGCAACATAAACTTATAAACAAAATCGCTACCATTATCCATTGCACCATTGCAAGCAATGGTACTACCCATTTACACAACATAATCCATAAAAGAGGTTACACACAGTCATTGATTACGGCCTTGCACCATTGCAAGCAATGGTGATGCCCATGGCCAAAACCATAATCAAAACATTAACTATAAAATGAATAGAGCCTCACATAGAGTCACCCAGGCCTCTTCATTACACAAAGTGCCATACATTAAACCCTGTACATCTAAGCGATTTAAGCCGAAGGAGAAATAAAAACCCCATCTAATGAAACCCAAAATCCAGTGGCATTTTTCCAATACGTAGAGCTCTGTCAAGTTATAGTCAAATCCCCAAAACCCAAATGTATCCATAACAAAACTAGACTCAAGCAAACCAACCCAAGGCAAATGGCAAATCAGTCGTAGCCGCAATACCATAAGAGGAAACGAGTAAAGAACTGCACAATGGGCTTACCAAGGGAGCATGGAATTGCCATGGCCTTGCCCACGAACCATGACGAACTCCTTTACTCGCCCCTCTGCAACCCTGCAACAAAACGAAATCACGATGAGAAGTAAGATATGGTAAAACGAGCTACAACTGATGTGAAAAACCAACCATGACTTACCTGTCTGCTAAAACTGTCGAAGACGTTCTCCTTCACCCAAACCAGACCTGAGAGAAAAAAAGTAAATGAAGTGAAATGCCAAACCAAGGCTTCGGTCAAGCCCTAAGCTTGCCCGCCACTCCTCCGGGTACGCATTGAAAGCGCTACTCTGGCCACCATTAATGTGCAACGACCCCATAGTCGTATAGTGTGTGAACCATATTATAACTCTGCCACCCCAAACCGTTAAACATAAGGTTTTTAAACCCTTGCATGCTGCGAATACATTAGGATTTAAGCCTTAGGACCTTGTTTAATGAATTCTTAGGCCTTAAGCCCTAAGACCATGGTGTATAAAATATGCCATGGTATATATGTTTAACCCAAGTTTTTTCTTGCCAAATAAATTAGAAATGTTATAAACATATAATAAAAACATATGTTAGTTCATTTAATAAAACATACATATAATAAAAATATGGCATACCATGAACCGTTCTTAATATTTACACTACGAATAATAAGTGCCACGTAAATAACAAGTCCGGGTCATACAATTAATACATGCAATGGTGATCTCGTCACTAAGCCCAAAGTCTAATAATAACAAACAACAAATGTCATTAGGACATAACTGACAATGCGAGCACTAGTGATCCAATGTTCAACACTCCTTGACAAATTTTTCGTCGCTAAGTTTACCTGCACGTAAAATAGGATAAGAGTGCATTAGTTTGACAGAACTAAGTAAGCCCGTTGTGTCAAGTAGAGACTGTTACCTCTTAGGTAGTTACATGGGAGAACTAGTCCCGCCACTCCACCCCTTTATCCATTAACCAGGTTAAGTCAAAATCGTGTTTACGACAGTAAAATAAAAACATGTGAAAATCAGCGAAGAACATAATCAAAGTATCTAACATACATATCATGTCGTAACCATAACAATAGCATATTAATCAACATTACGACATCATAATTAAACACAGTAATAATCATATCAGAAAGTAAGGAATCAAGAAGTAAGAACAACTTACTATGAAACAAGCAGTATAAATAGAGCACGACAAATTCCAGAATCCACAAGTTCAATAATGTCCACAATAGGTAGTTTGACTAGCCTACTATTTTTTTTTTCAATTTTTGGGGACTTTACATTTACTAAAATAATTAATTAAATATCTTAGTACCTAAAAAGAGTAAAAATAGGAACTAGTCAAAGAGTTCCTAAGTTAAGATAAATAAATATTAATTTCACATAAATTAAGTAAAAAAAATATTTCAAGAAAACAAATGATTCTTGATCTAACTGAAATTTAACTGTCCCTTTTCCTAAAGATTGTCTATAAAGACCCAAGCCAAAGAAAGGCTTGGGGATCTCATTCTATGCTATGTGACTATTATTCTCTTAAGAATTTTTGAGATCATTTTCCCAAAAGGAAAGCAATCTGGTATAGAACCTGATATTTCAGATACGTGAAGCCTTACCTTTAGGAGCTCTAGATTACTTGCATGTTGGAACCAGCTCGGGGGGATCCAGATTGAAACCAGGGACAGTTCTGGGTCATGGTTGGGTGGAACGTGGTAGTTCCCAAGTTATCCAGTTGAGAAATTTGAGGTGAGAATTATCCATTTTCGTATTAATTCTGTGTGCTTAAGTGTACAGGGTTCTAGCCATCAGACAAACTACACATTGTAGGTATGAGGGTTTCTACCTTCTCTTTAATCCTTACAAATTTTATTAAAGTAAGGTTATAATATAGAATGAAAATATGTATATTGTATGCTTACTTCAACTAGATTCTTCTTTCATTTACAGAACCTTAAAGCCTGAATTTATTTGCATATAAACACTAGGAGTAGATGTTATGCTACAACATGATTTATTTGCTTAAACATTATTAACTAGCTAGGAAAAGTATAGTTTATATTCCTTCGTATTGTTTTAAGTTATCATATATGCATTTCTTAGATTTCAAGACCCTGGTTATTCAAATAAACTAGCTATTAAAACTCTGTTCCAAACATTTAAAATCCAACTCTCAACATAGAACCAAAACGCTGGCATATTTCATATTGCAAGCGAGTATGCTATTGTTTTCGACTTTAAAACCAAAGATAAATAGCATATAGTAAACATTGTTCACAACCTTCAAGATAAACATTAACTCCATTCTAAAACATAATGTTGATAAGTTTGACTAAACCCAGCCCAACCATCGAATCCTATCTAGGATTGGTTGTGGGATAATCTCACATAATTACATTACAAATCTGTTTAAACAAAACCCAGCAATTGAAACCTGTGAGGGTTTGGCCATAGGAAAAATTACATACAAAAATGATCAAATAAATGAACAGAGAACCAAAATCACCATTTATATAAACAAAATTATTAAAGACAATCATTATGTTTATCATCTAATAATTAAACTAAATGCACCAAGGATGGAATCCTGTGGAATGCCCAACCCAAACCACAAACATATTTCATGAAAACAACCCAGGATCGAATCCTGTAGGCACCATGACTAAAACAAAAAAAAACACTAAAATAAACCACAAGTCTAAATCGTTAAACAACCCAGGATCGAATTATGTAGGCACCACAGTTAAACACAAAACATAAGCACCACAACATGTACAGTAAGGGTGCGCCTCTCAATCTTCCCAACAAAATTACATTTAAACCGATAACTCAAACGAAACAGAGCTACGCTCCTATAACCAATTATACAGTTACCCTATTAATAAACATAAAAACCATACTTACAGATTGTGTATTCACCTAAGGGTCGAGCGAAGATTCCAAGCTCACGACCGTAAGGTGAAACCCCAGCCATGATAATTATTAACTCCTACACCAACATATTTACCATGACTAAAGTACAATGCATAAAATTTATAAAACACAGTAATCTATCCACGGCTCCATTGCAAGCAATGGCACTGTAAAAACAAACAGATGCCCCATCATTTTAAAACGAAGAGTTTTCCATTGAATATAAATAGAACCCATTACAAAACGTTGCAACAGAATGAACTTATACATAGAGCCGAGCCATCTCGGGACAAGCAGTCTATTTTCCCAAACTTTTTACATGCGGTAGTGCCATGGAAAATACTAACACAGTCGCATCCATTGGATGCCCAAACCAACTATCAAACCCAAACAATCAAAACTACACAGAGATACTTTTCCAAACCCAGAGTTTAAATATCTGCTAAAAACAAACACATAGAGGTAAGGGACTTTGCATTTATCGGGGCTTATCGAAAAAGAGGTTGCACAGGCCACCTAATGAGCCACCATCGAAGCCACGTTTGAGCCACCCTCCGTCACCTGCAAAACCAATTTCAAAACATCAGGAGTATGCTAGTCGTAGACAGAAGCAAAACAAACCTTTACAGTGTTGCAAACCATGATATGACTTACCTCATGAAGGAGCGGGAAGGCTATTGAAAGTTTCGCAGCATAGCTACCTGGAGAAAAAGGCCACCTATACGATAACCATCAAAGACCAAATGAAACGCATGTCAACCCTAACCAATGCCTGAGGCCAAATTCCCACGCTTCCCTAGAAGCATTTAAAGTCGCCACCCTGTCCTCCACCAGCCATGAAATCAAAATTCACAGAGCTATAGTTTCCTTCACGTCGTGAATCCATAATTCATCACCCACCAATGTTAAACCATAAAATCCCCAAATTTTCATGGTATTACAAGGTTTCTATTTCATATGAAATTTTCCATAAACCCTAAGCCTTTTACTATATAGTTTCCAAAGCATACATTACAAAGTAGTTAAGGCTTTAAACCTTAGCATAAAAATGTTTAACATAAAGTTTATATACATGCATATAATGAATTTCTTAGGAACATTATGAACATCGGAATTAGGTACAGATAATTCTAGGACTTTAGTCCTCCTTTCACCCAACTATGGACATGATAGTGTATTATAGATGTAGTGTTGTAGGATGTCTTTAATTGCCATGGTCATAGACAGAGTTCAC
This sequence comes from Pseudotsuga menziesii, assembly GCA_001517045.1. Lineage (NCBI taxonomy): Eukaryota > Viridiplantae > Streptophyta > Pinopsida > Pinales > Pinaceae > Pseudotsuga > Pseudotsuga menziesii. The sequence continues at coordinate 14,300 of LPNX011180926.1, read as the reverse complement.
GACCAGAATAACCTGCACAAGCGTAGGAGTCTGCATTAGTTCGCAACGAACTAAGTAAGCCCCTTAAAGTAGTAGGAACCTTTTACCTTTCTGAGTGGTCCCTCAAGGGATAAATCCCCGTCACTCCACCCCTTGACATACAAAGTCAAGTCAAACTTTTTAATGAATAAAACCATAAATGAAAATTAAGACATATAAATAAGAAGTGAAATGTAAACTAACAAGAATCGACATATGTCCGAAACCATTAGACATGCAGAGTAACCTCATAAACATATCCAATTAAAATATAACAGCATCACATAAACACATCCAAGTAAAATATAACAGCATCACATAAACATATCAACATTAGACAAGAAACAAAGGCAAGTAGAGAGAAAAACAATTTACAAACACTTAGGAAACTAAGTTTCATTCCGCAGAAGTTAAAACAATGTCCTTAAAATGTAGCATTTAACTAGCCTATATTTTTTTTTAATTTACGATTGTTAGGGACATTACAAGTGGTATCAGAGCCCAGGTTCAAACACTAAGAGATCTAATGGGCATTACCAATCATTCGTTTCAGAAATAAATTGTATTTGAAATTGCATTAACTAACAGGAAATTATTGTTATTAAATATTTTAAATTGCAGGATCAAAGAACAATCCATATCATGAATGAAGAAGAAGATAACAACCGTCGAGGAAATATAAATACCCCCACATGGGAAGGAGAACTAATGGTGGAATTAAATTCTGATATACTGAAAACCATACAAAGTCTACAAGCAGACTTACATAGTTTTAAAAATGATAATTTGAATGAAAGAAAAGAGAAGAAAGAAATCAACGAAGCTTTACTTCAGAACATGATGGGAGGAGTCCCGCATGGACAGTCTACTCATTCAACCAACAAATCCAAGAAATATTTTTATCATAAACATGCCAATATCCCAAAAGAAGAAGGAAAACAAGATCACACGCCTAAACCTCCAGAAAGATATTATCACATTCTTCCTAGTGATAATTCCCTTTCTCCTTGTAGAAATAAACAGAGGAATGATGACAACCTTCAGGGAGAGTTCAGAAAGATAAAATCCCCAACCTATGAAGGAGACATGAACACCAGGGAGAAAGTTGAAGAATGGCTTCTAGGTATGAGAAAATACTTCAGAGTACACAACTACTATAGTGAGATGAAATCCTGTATAGCCATATATAATTTAAATGGAAAAGTAGCTAGATGGTGGAGAGACATAAAACATACCAAGAAAGATGAGGTAAAAGAAATACAATGGAGTCACTTTCACATAATTTTTCAGGAGAAATACATGTCTGAAAGATTCTTCGACAGGAAGGTGAAATAATTTCATGAGTTAAGGATGGGTTCCATGCCCATGGATTCTTTCATTAATAGATTTTTGGATCTGTTACATTACGTACCTTACATAAAGGACGAGAAAGTGAAAATACAACAATTTTTAGGATGTCTTCCTCCCAATTTTCGAGAGAGAATTGAATTTGACATGCCTAAAAATCTAGACACCACCCTACACAAATCTATGCTTTGCAACGAGCATGGACAACTAAGGCAGGAAAACATCAACAGAAGTCGAGACAGGTCTAGGACCTTATTGGACAACCACAAACCGGGTTCCAACCCACCGCCTTACAGAAAACATAACAATAATTTTCCAGCCAATAAGAACTTCAACAAGACAGGTACAAAGCCAAATGTACCAGCACTAAATGCCAACAGGCCAACAACAAATGGGGGAGGCAATGTTTCCCTGCTGCAAATCAAATGCTGGAAATGTCGAGGGCCCCATTATGCCCGAGACTGTAAGAACAAGACTAATGGAGTCTTGCACAACTTATAAGAAGAACCAATGTTAGAGGACATAGCCGAACATCGAGGATTTATGCAACCTTGGATGGATGACATGCAGATCATCATGCTACTATAGTCTAATAGAAGGTAGGGTTTCAAAAACTTCTATTTCGATTTTTATTGACCCCGATGCTTGCCGAAGCTAGGTATCGCCTAAAATTGTTGAGTTATGTAAACTAGACAAAGTTGAACATGAGAAACCATGGCTGGTACAATTAACCACATGTATGAAATGAAAGGTTTTAGAAATAGTTAGAGATTGTGAAGTAAACTTGAATGGTTTCCCTGCTAGGATAAATTTGAACATTTTACCCCTAGGATCGTATGACGCACTTATTGGCATGGATTGGCTAGAACAACACCATGTCATGCTCGATTGTCTACACAAGTCAATCTTGTGCATAGATAGCCAAGGGAATTAGACAAAGATTCAAGACATACCTAAGAAGGTTTCTGTTAGGTAGATATATGCCTTACAAATAAAGAAGTGCATTAGGAAGGGCTGCAAACTGTTTGCAGTGAACATCCACGATGTATAAGCTTAGAGAGAGAAACACATCAAGGAATTTCTAGTTCTCGTATACTTTACAGATGTATTTCTTGAGGAAATACTAGGATTACCATTGAAAAAAGACTTAGATTTTTCCATAGAATTGACACCAGGGTCAGTTTCGGCTTCAAAATCCCCATACTGCATGAGCGCACCAATGCTGGTGGATCTCAAGTTGTAGTTGTAGGAGTTTATTGATAATGGTTATATCTGACATAGTGTGTCCCCTTAGGGAGCACCTATACTTTTTGTAAAGAAGAAGGATGGTAGGATGTAGATGTGAATCGATTACCACCAACTTAACAAGATGACCATCAAGAACCGTTACCCACTCCCTAGGATCGATGACTTGTTCGATCAAGTAGGAGGTGCCAAGATATTTTCAAAGATCGACCTACGGTCTAGTTACCATCAGGTAAGGATCCGTGATGAAAATATTCATAAAACAACCTTCTATATGTGATACGACCACTACGAGTTTGTAGTAATGTCATTTGGGTTTCCCAGTGGCACCCACGAAATTTTATGTGTATGATGAACAATATCTTCAATAAATACTGGGATAATTGTATATTGGTCTTTATAGACGATATCCTAATTTACTCTAAGAGTAAAGAGGAACACGAGTAGCATCTCTTCATAGTACTACAGGTGTTACGAGAACACCAGCTTTACGCTAAGTTTAGTAAATGTGAATTTTACAAACCATGGATACAGTACCTAGGTCACATCATCTTTGAGAAGGGGACAGTCATTGACCTGAAAAATATTAAAGCCATAGAATATTGGCCTAAGCCTACCAATGCCACTGACATTAGGTCATTTTTGGGATTAGTAGGTTACTACTGAAGTTTCATTGGGAACTTTTCAGGGATTTCATGTCTCATGTCTGCTTTGAAAAAGAAGGAAAACAAGTTCTTATGGACAACCAAGTGCAAGGAGAGTTTTCAGAAGCTTAAATAGCTTTTGAAGACTACATCTATACTATGAATTACGGATCCCAATGGGGATTTCATTGTTTGCACAGATGCAAGCAAGGAAGGGATCGAAGGAGTCCTCTTGCAGAATAATTCCGCGATCTGTTATGAATCACGAAAGTTAAAGGAACAGGAACAAAATTATCCCACACACGATCTTGAGTTAGCAGCCATTATCCATGCCTTGAAGATGTGGAGGAACTACCTCATGGGGAATAAAATTCTTTTAAAGACAGACAACATGATTCTGAAGTATTTATTTGATCTACCAGATCTAAATGCGAGGCAATCCAAATGGTTGGATTTCCTTAGCGAGTACCTTTTCGATTTAAAGCATATAAAGGGCAAGGAGAATAAAATTGTTGATGCGTTAAGTTGACGAGCTCATATTTTATATGAGGTAACTTTAATTCAAACTGATTTGGATTTGCACGAGAGGATGTTGGTTGCGGAGCCTGATCTTCGATATTCATAGATGTCATTCAGTAGTGTTTGTACCCCAAGTTTACTGTACACTCGTTCCCCAGCTTTGGGATGTTTCTTGGCCAACTCTTTTGCGGACCCATGGTATTTCCCCTATAAAATAAAGCATCGTAAAACGAATTTGTATTGTATTGTAGCATTGTAAACAATCTCTGTGATTGTGTGAGAGAGACTGTGAGAGCATGAATAGGAAGTGCAGCAGTATTGCTGCAGGTTGTATCCCTTCATCTTTCTGGATGGTAATAAAAGGACTGGCAATTTATGTGTGGACGTAGCCCATCGTTTGGTTGAACCACGTTATATTCATGTCTCTTTGTAATGTGTTTAATGTATTTTACATCTTGTTTAATGATTTAACTGTATATCTGTTATTGCTTTGCGGTCCTGTTTCTAACAGAGGATTAGGACGACAAATGGAGTTGACCGTTTCTATGTTGAAATCCTCAAGAAATCCTAAGAGGATAGGTTGTTTCAACAACAAAAAGAGTACAAGGTAGACGAGACCGAACTATTGTGGTCCAAAGAAAGATTGTATGTTCCAGAAGGAGGGGACAACAGGTCCAACATCCTCACAAAATTTCATCGAAAACCCTACTCGCGACATCCGGGATATCAAAAGATAATATCTGTAGTAAAGAAACACTATTTTTGACCTAAGTTAAAGACCAATATAGCGTTGTTTATCACAAAAATGTCAAGAATGTCAACTAGTCAAAGCTGAGCACCAGCATCCTTCAGGGTTGTTGCAACCGTTACCCATTCCGGAATGGAACTGGGAGGTCATTAGTATGGATTTTATTATGGGTCTACCAAAGAGAAAGAAGAAAATTGGTTCTATCTTTGTAGTGGTTGATAATTTATTGAAAGCGACACACTTCATCCCAGTAAATTAAACCTACAAAACAGTTCACATTGCTGACATCTTCTTAAAGGAGATATTCAGATTGCATGGGATACCCAAGGAAATCATCTCGGATCGAGATACAAAGTTTACCAGGAACTTTTGGAGATCCTTATTCTCTGTATTAGAGACAATTAAACTTTAGTACTGCTTACCACTCGCAAACAGACGGGCATAAAAAATAGGTAAGCCAGATTTTAGAAGACATGCTTAGGATGTATGTCATGGAAAACCCCACCAACACTACTACATTTCGACCAAAAATCCGACGGCCGTATTGTCGGATTTTCGACACTTCCCTGTCGCATGTACGACACTATGATTTTTTTTTAAGTGTCGGTGGATTTCCGTCGGTTATCCGACATCTTTCCAATCCGTCAGTTAAGCGATAGATCAGTTTACCGTCGGTTAAATGTTAAGTGTCAGTTATCCGACATATAATTCATATTATACTAACTCACTAAATGTCGGTTAAGCAACGGTATTCAAGTTTTTTTAAAAATAATCGCCTGCAGGCCGTCGCATAAGCGACGGATAATACGTCGGTTAAGCAACGGTGTTGAAGTATTTTATAAAAAAAATCGTCTGCCAACCGTCGCTTAAGCGACGGGTAAATGTGTTTTAAAAAAAAAATACAATAGTAATATTTACATTTAAATGGTTTCCCATCTCCACTGCACACAAACAAGGCCTCACGAGATGATACAAGTTCATCAGAATCACAATTATTTTGATGAAAATTCAAAAACAACAGTGATAACATACAGACTACAGTGCAGTGCATTCAATATATCGATGCATGTACTGACCTCGTGTGTTTGCCCCCAGACTGAGCGCATGACAGATATTATGTCTGTCTTTTTCGTAAAATTGTGGAGTCCAAGTATGCCTTTTATGTCAAAGAAGTTGTCATGCTATTGATAGAAAGCACTCTATACTCCCTCTAATATGCATAACATCAATTGCAAGGAATGACACACATAGTAACTCAATGTACACAAATTCAGCACAACAGTAATAGAATAGACTACCAGAAGATACATAAAATCGCTGATATACATAATGGGTTGCCAGAAAATTGCAGGTTTAAAACGAATCTGATCTATACTACTCACAAAGGCCAAGAATAGGAGGAAGATTGGCCATCTTAGCATAGCTTATACTCTGCAATTCACAGTCAATTATCGTCCTTGTATTAGTCTCATTGACTTGCAAAAAAAAACAAACCCCATTTGACATCCATAATTATTTGCATGGATTGCTCTATAATTTTTTTTTCTAGATACATGCCTATGGTATGGCGAGGCTGGCTATAGTTAATCCAGAAATAAGATCGGATAGCTTAAAATTTATGGGTTTTGGAACTTAAACTTTAATTTTGATAGCTTTTTTCTTTGAACCCTTTTAATTTTAGATGGTATATACCCCAGAAGTTTTCAATAGTTTGCTTGAGGTCATAATGACCATAAAGTTTTCTTTGAACCCTGTCATTTGATGTTCCTACTGCGAAAGCATACACTTGCGATCTGACTGTTTCTAAAGGGTGCTGTTCAGAGTTGTGCCAGGGTGTGCCGCAGGGAACAAGGTCTTCTACAAATGCCAAGATGAAGCCCATTATAGTAGACAGTCATATGACATCATCTTCTGCTTCTTTATCTTATATATCTGAAGAAGGGTCTGAGGAAGGATCTGATGAAGATTGGATTCCGGTTTCTTCTCTAGCTTCAGCCCCGACTGTGTCTACATCTTATTCATTGATTGATGATGTTGGTTCTGAAGATACAAGCTGTTCTCTCATGATGGAGCACAGTACATCCCGCAGCATATCCTTTGATTTGTTAGCAGATTGTTTGGAGGATAATGCCTATCACGGTTCTAAGAACGAGTGTTTGGCAAATTTGGATAATTGCAATTTCTTATTGGATGGCACTTTTCAGCTCATAAATTGTCCATGGTGATAATCCTTGGATACGGTGTATTGTTTATTTTCCTATTACTAGTTAGTCTGTAGAATATTATGAGTTTTAACGAGGATGAAATTTTCTTGTTTAGCAGGAGATGATTTATTGAGTGATGTATGCATCATATCAGTCAGTTACTCGGGTTTTATTTGTGCTTTAGAGCCTTCCAAGTGACTGACTGATTGTGCTCCTTTGTACTTTCCTCCAGGAAGAACAAGAGATCAACATGTCTCCCTATTGAGCCTAGTCTATAGCAAAGAGCATCTTGTTGTCTAGTACTTATAGCCAGTAGTGAGTAATACATTCTTTATACTATACTTTTCTGGGAACATGTCTTTGTATTGGGGCGATGAAAGGAAGTTACCACCCATAAAAAATTATGTACACGATTTATAATTGGATAATATATAATGTTGTTTGGCTGTTAAGATTTGAAATTGTTGCTGTCTTTTCCTTGAGAATCTTACCTCTTCTCTCTATTAGTGTGCATTTTGGCGTATAATAGTAAATAAAAGCAATGTTTGGACATTGCTGTACAACAAAGCACCTCGAAATCACTGGATTAAATGATTGACCATTTATTTTATTGATAATCCATTCATTATCTAGATGATGAAGAACAATTTAGCCTAATCCATCTATTATTAGGGTGGCTGTTGAAATCCACCTATTTTTATGTCTCCACCGATGAGAAAATCCTATTATCTGTAAGACTGTCTGCCCTAAAGACAAGTCAAAGTGGTGGGTGTGTTTCTGCTCATCTGTGTATGTATCAGAAATTGAAGTGTATATATGTATATATAATACCGGGGCATGCCTGTTTATGTGGGTTTCCCATTATGCCAACCTATTGAGCTGTTGAGCATTGTTGATATTAGATCATGGATCCAGTGCTATGCAACATTGTCTGTATGTCATGGATTCAATGTTATGCAATATTCATTTTTGTGAGACCTCGTCATCAGGGAACTATCTAAATTGGTTGGGCCAATCTTTAGCCGCTCAGCCTGTTAGGGATCAATTGATATCAGAATTCAATGATTTTGAACTGACCTCATTAAACTTTATAGACACTCAGCATGTTAGGGATCAAATGAAAACAGAATTCAATGATTTTGAACTGACCTACTCATACTTATTGCCATCGAAAAGTTCAATCAGGCACTTGTCGTAAGCACTGTCGAAATTGACAAGTCTCTTGTTTAGTTGTATATAGGGTGTACATGTTCAGCTAAAACACACATAGTATCATTTAGTTTTGAATATTGTTAATTTTGAAACTTTCAAACAACCTTATATATCCATCTCCAAAAGTTGGATTGGTCAATGTTTTGGAAATTGGGTGACAGTGGTTGATCCTTTCACCAAACAATTTCCAAGTTTGACTGTTCCAACAAAATCTAGGTTTCAAAGAGATGTACTGAAGCAATTTGGAAGTTTCATAAGTGATGGAGAAATGGATGAGTACACATCTTGAAAGCAAATGAGTGAGGATCCAATGATGATAGAGGAGGAACAAGTGAGGGATCCAATGATGATAGTGGAGCTCATTGTAGACGAATGAAATGATAGAAGGTTTATACGCAACATTCTTGAGAATCAAATTGGTACAAACACATTCTAAAGTGTCCTGCCTTCCCTGGGAATCATAACTATTTCAAAAGGAAGTGGGAAGTGGCTCAATATTTCCTTAATGGCACCAAACATATTTGAAAAGTCTCATCTGCAAGGTCTTGTCTTTCCCTCTTACATGTTCTCTGAACCAGTGGCATATGAAATCCAAGTCAAAGAAGTTGTCATGCTATCACAAAATAGTATACAACGTCTATGCACCTGTGACAGCAGACAAGTCTAATGTGAAGCCTCTTTCCAGGAATTCAGTTCGATTTGAATTAGTTCATATTGTTTTCAACTCTGCAAATGAGAACTATTTGGCTGTAGCTGGGTATGAGGAATGCCAAGTTCTCACTGTCAATTCTCGAGATGAAATAACAGACTGTCTTGCAATTGATCTTGCTTTGCAAGGTGCTTACATTCACATCAGCATACAGATTAATTTTCCTCTCTTATCATGAAATGCTTAGAAATGCACACCAAGGCTCTCCCTAAGATGAGATGAATATGAGTGTATAGAGAGTCTATTTAACTCTAGTCATTGGCTTTTGAAATTAGTTGCATCCATTGTTTGACTATTCTAATGTTGTAGTTGAGAACCCATCATCCATCATCAAGGATTTAAACTCTCTCAGCTTTGTTCTCCATATTAGGCACATTGGGTATTTTCTTGGTTATTTTGGGTAACACAACATGAAAAAAGATATTTCATGTTACTAGTAAGGCTAATGCTTGCAGAGATATTCATCAATTCATTCTTTAAACATTTCCAACTTGCTGCGATCATTGAATATAAGCCATGCATCTTTAGTCAACTAGAAAATAAATTAATTTTGAAACTCAGTCAATGTTTTGACTGAAGTCAGAGTATAGATATGTTCACAGACATCAAGTATGACTAGTAAACAAGTGAGCATCCATAAGAGTTTTATGCATGCCTTGTAACTCAATGATATTAAGAGCAATTAAACCACAAATAAAATGGTTGCATCACATTAGAAGAATCAACTGTATATAAGCAATTTAAATTTCCTTACTAAACACAATACTCTAGGAGATCAACTTTCTATTACACAAGTGCAAGAAAGCAGACTATAAAAGTACTTTTACAAAATTAACGCTAATAATTACCTTAAATTTTAAAATTTATTGATTCCAACTTTGCTATCAGACAATTGAGTCAGAAAAGGGAAAAGGAAAAAAGAAGACAAAGAAATTGGCAACTTTGTCAAGAAGGTTAACATACTGCTTTAGGATCAACAGACATGCCGGACATAGTACCGCCAAGAAGCTTGAAGGCAACCTGTTAGTGCATAGTTCACAGAAATATTGTGATTAGTTTTTTGCTTTAAATAAAATATTAAATATTGTCATTAGCTCTTCTATTTAAATTTTAAATTACGTAATAAAAAAATGCAGACTCTAATTTCTTGACCAACAACATCACTACTAGTTGAAAGCTTTCCACCAACTAAATGAAAACAACTTCAAGATTGTCTGGCAAATATTTGAA
>LPNX011180925.1:0-13509 GCA_001517045.1 Pseudotsuga menziesii | reverse complement strand
TTAAATTTATCAATTTTGGTCATTTATCCCTTCAAAAAAACTGTGGTGACCAAAAATTTTGGTCTCCTGGTCACTAATCTCTCATTTTCCACTAGTGGTAGTGGCCAAACCACAAATTTCAACAATGAAATTATCAACTGTGTAATACAATCTTCACGCACAGTGAGATTGGTTATAGAATCAACTCATTCACGAGCTATCACTTACAACTCTCACCCTAAACAACGGCTCTCTTAAAAAAATCCACAGACAGTGGAGATGGAGGCGAGTAACTGTGAGCCCTCATGGCCGCAGTAAAACCAACCATGTAAAGACCGAAACCCTCGCTGAATAATGTGTACTAGGGTTGCAAGGTAAGCTTTTAAGTCAAGTATTGCATGACGAGTAGAGTTCCACGTGCACACATTTCGATCCACATCACGGTGGGTTCTTTTGTATAGTCTTCACTGCATTATTTCGGGTCAAATAATTGTCAATTATTCACATCATTGCATACAATGATAATGTATCTTATACATAAAGTCAATATCATAATATTGTCACAACAAAGTCAAGCCTTCATAATGAACGAGGTTTGTGCTACCATTTAATCTAATGTTAAACCTTGTAAATAGCTTTGGTAAAGAACCAATTTGCATAAGAATTTGATGCACTTGTTTCTCAAAGTTTTTATTTATGATTTTGATGCCTAGTTTTGTAAGGATCTTATAACCTTTCATAATCAAACTTATAAGGAAAGATCAAGAGGAAAGTAGAAGCTTGAATAGGATTGATAATGCCTTTATTAGCTTGGTCTTATACTATGATTGTTAAGCTATATGAATTAGATTTAAAATAATAATGTGTATATAGGTATAGTAACATTTATATACAGGAATAGTTCCCGCTCTTAAAAAGGGATCTACAGTACTAGAGGTAGGATATAAAACCTACAAGTACATGATCTTTGACTCAATAATAGTTACCAAGTTCTAAGACGAATTCGAATCAAGATTAAGTTAAAATTTGGAGTTTAGAATAGTAAACTCTTTAGGATTTTATTGCACTGCTTTTACATTTAAGTAAATGGTAGGGTAATGTGAAGTTATCGCATGATGTTAGTCATAAAGAAAATGGGAATTCAAGTCACAACTTGACAATATTTTTCTTCATGTCGAGGATACTTCAAAGTTATGGGCGATGTTAAGCTGATAAATTCACTATATTGAAGCCTAATTAAAACATAGCTAAAAAGTACATAGTAGGCTTATAGTCTGAAAGGCTTAGGTCAATTTCTATAATGATAAGTAGCTCTTTAATTATTTTGATAATAATAGCAATAGAATCTTATGCCCAAGGAAGAGTTATGAAACTATATCATGAGCTCTTTTAAAAATTGGAAATCATTTAGAGTAAATTTAGAAGGAGGTTTTATCTATCTTAAAGATATTTCTGATAAAAGATAAACAGTAGGGAGACTTTAATAACCCTTATGACACAAAGATGAAGTAATACTATATTGTGAATCAAGTAATAGAAACATTACTTTACCTTGCAGGATCTTGAGTCTTCTAAGCAAACTTTTACTCTAGCAGTAATTTTATATGAAAAGAAGTATATATGGTTTAACGCCTTAATAAACTTTTACTGAGTCAAAATTTACCTGTCAAGCCTGTAAAGATACAGAAATCCAGATATGTTAGCAATCGCTAAGTAAGCCCTAACTACAAAATGAATCCTCACCTACTTGACATTGAAACCATCAATACAACTAATTATTCAAATGCAGATTACTTACGTCACATATCAAATTTAAAACAATATCAATCTATATGTGTTAAAGTTTAATGGTTACTTTTATTTTCTGTTTCATTTCTTCTATTAGTTGCTAGCAGTTATCTAACTGCAACTATAAACATTTTATGTTATCTCAAAATTTTAAATTTTTGTGAAAATTTGGGGTTTTGACATGTGGTATCAGAGCACAGGGTTCAAACAATAGGCCTTGATGAATCCCAGCTAGCTTTTTATGAAACAGTAAATTGAATTATTACGTTGATGTATTTTATTTTAAATGTTATTCAACAGAGAAATTGTTTCTGAAGTTTAACAAATAGGTATGGAAAGGCTGGAAGAATATGCAGAGGAGGAATCTCCATTTACTGAACCAGAAAACTTACCAAGAGATCCTATACCAGAAGATTTAGCTACCAATTCCTCAAAACTATTACAAACAGTAAAATACCTAAAATCTAAAATGGAATCTGTCAAACGAGAGAATGAAAGGATTCTGAGGGCTCAGGAGGAGCTAAATCAGATCCTAACAGAAAGGTTTCAAACTGAGGGTAGGGGTAGAAGAACTAAATCAGAAGATACCATTCATCAACATAAAATTAAAAAGATGAAACACACTAAAAATGAAAGTAGTTCATCCTCAAAGGTGTTTGGTGAACAACGAAATTTTCATTCTGCTAGTGATAGTAGTAATGACAACCACTACACTAAAAAGAGGAAATACAAACCTTATGAGAAAATTTCTGTGGAATTCAAAAAGATAAAACCACCAACATTCAGTGGAGAGACTGAGAAGGGGGAGGAAACGGAATCCTGGTTATCTGGGATGAAGAAGTACTTCCAAATATATAACTATTCTAACTAGTGAAAGGCTAGATTGGCTATCTACAATCTCTTAGGAAAGGTTGACATTTGGTGGCAGGACTTGAAGAGAGTTAAGGGAATAAAAGAGAAGAATGTAAATTGGAGTACCTTCAAGAGGTAATTTAGAAATAAATTTATGTCTGAGCAATACTATGAAGAGGGAGCAAAAGAATTTTATGAGCTTAAATTAGGATCAATGACAATGAAAGATCTGAACAGTAAGTTTTTAAGTCTACTTAGGTATGTGCCATACCTTGTAGATGAGAAACCAAATGTACAACGATTCCTCAGCTGTCTGCCTTATCATATTAAGGATAGGATTGAGTATGACAATCCAAAGACTTTGGAAGAAGCCATGAGGAAAGCCAACTTCTGTTATGAACAGAATCAGAAGAAGGAAAGCATGGCCAACGGGAAGGCCAAGAAGAATAATAATCAGTATGATCAAAAGAAAAAGACTTTTTACCCAACAGAAATTCTAAGAACAATAAGGCCAGAAATATTCCTAACAAAAATTTCCAAGGGAATAAGAATAATTCACCAAGTAATCAGAATAACTCTAAGGGTAAAGAATTTTTTAATAACCATGGTAATTACACCAAGAAATTTGAGCGCAAATAACCTATAAAGTGTTGGGAGTGTAATGGCCCACACTATACATCACTCTGTCTTAATCAGAAAAAAACTGTCAGTAATATTCATACCATACAGGAGGAGATGACTATTGGATAATTAGCTAGAACTATGCCCATAATCAATGTAGCCTTGGAGAATTGACAAACAAAATATCAAACTTCCATGGTGGAAGTAGAAGGTATGATAAATCAAAACCCTATAGCTATTTTGATTGATCCAGAAGCTAGTCTTAGTTATATTTCACCTAAAATGGTAGAAAAATGTAAGTTGTTTGTTGAAAATTTTGAAAATTCTTGGTTAGTTCAGTTAGTCACTGGTGCTAAAAGAAAGGTAATTTGTTTTGTAAAAGAATGCGCAGTAGCCATGGATCATTTTGAAACTGTTTTGAAGCTTAATGTATTGCCGCTTGGTTCTTATGATTTACTAATCGGTATGGATTGGTTAGAACAACATAGGGTAATTTTAAATTGTTATGATAAAACCTTCACATGTTTAAACAGTGATGGAAAACCAGTAAGTGTAAAAGGAATCCCTAGAAAAACCACTATATGGCATATTTCTGCTCTACAGCTTAAGAGAGCTGTTAGGAAGGGTTGTAAAGCTTATGCAGTAACAATAACTAATGAGGAGAATCTAAATAAGACAGATAAATTAAAATTGGACGACATACCAATCTTAAGATAATATGTTGATGTATTCCCTGAAGAAATTTCGGGACTACCTCCGAAAAGGGAATTGGATTTTACCATTGAGCTGGTACCTCGTGTAGTACCTAGCTAAAAGGCCCCTTATCGAATGAACATAATTGAACTTAATGAATTAAAATCTCAATTAAAAGAACTAATTGATAAAAAATATATCCGACCTAGTGTGTCTCCCTGGGGGGCACCTTTCATCTTCATTAAGAAAAAGGACAAAACCATGCGACTTTGCATAGATTATCGTTAGTTGAATAAGATGACCATTAAAAATTTATACTCGTTGCCTCGCATAGATGATCTGTTTGATCAACTACATGGAGCCACGGTTTTCTTGAAAATAGATTTAAGGTCTGGATATCATCAAGTCAGGATTAAAGACGAAGACATCTTTAAGACAGCTTTTAGAACTCGATATGGCCATTACAAGTTTGTCGTTATGCCATTCGGGATTACTAATGCCCTAGCTGTTTTTATGTGTTTAATAAACAATGTTATGGATAAGTATCTAGATACATTTGTAGTCGTGTTCATCAACGATATATTAATCTATTCCAAAACTGAAGAAGAACATAAAGAACATTTAAAAATTGTTTTGCAAGAGTTACGATATCATCAACTCTTTGCAAAGTTTAGTAAATGCGATTTCTTCAAGGATAAGATTCAGTACTTAGGTCACATGGTGACCAAGGAAGGGATTTCAGTAGATCCTGAAAAGATAAGAGTAATTGAATATTGGCCAGTTCCTAAGGATGTAACTGATGCTCAATATTTCATGGGAATTACCGGTTATTACCGAAGGTTCATTGAAGGTTTTTCGAGGATCGTGAATCCAATAACTTCCTTGCAGAAGAAATGAAAGAAGTTTAATTGGAACCAGAAATGTGAAGAAAGTTTTTAAAAGTTAAAAAATTTATTAACCAATGCACCTATTTTAAGAATAGCTGATCCAAATAAAGAATTTGTAGTGTGCACTGATGCATACAATGATGGCTTAGGCGGTGTTCTGACTCAAGAAGGGCATGTTATTGCCTATGAGTCAAGAAAATTAAAAATTCATGAAAAGAATTATGCAACTTATGATCTGGAATTAGCAACTGTTATACATGCTCTAAAGATGTGGCGACATCACCTAATCGACAGAAAATTTATTTTAATGACTGATAATAAAGGATTAAAGTATCTGTTAGATCAGCCTAATTTAAATGCCAGACAAGCTAGGTGGCTAGATTTTTTAAGTGAGTATGATTTTGAAATTCAGCACATTAAAGGTAAAGAAAATAAAGTTGTTGATGCATTAAGTAGGAATGCAAGGCTGAATTTTACAGCAGTTATCAGCACTTATACTATAGATTTGGATGAATAGCTTAAAGCAGGAATAGAACAAGATGAAATTTACCAAAATTTACAAGCTAAAACTAAAGAAAATCTAACAGAAAGCTTAAGTAAAGGGTACAGTTTGAATGCCAAAGAAGTTTTATTGTATAAAGACAGAATATATGTACCTGACGTACCTAAAGTTAAGTTGTTAATTTTGGATAAAATACACAAAACTCCATACTCAGGTCATCCAGACTATCAAAAGACTATAACTATGTTAAGAAAATAATATTTTTGGCCAAATATGAAGACTGAAGTAGCATAATATATCGCTAGGTGTTTTGAATGTCAGCAGGTGAAAACTGAACATCAACACCCAACTGGATTACTTCAGCCATTACCCATTCCTAGCTGGAAATGGGAGATAATCAGTCTCGATTTTGTTACTGGACTGCCTAGAAATCAGAATTTAAATGACTCTATCATGGTAGTAGTCGATAAGTTAAGTAAAGAAACTCACTTTATACTTGTTAAAACTACATATAAAGCTGCAAACATAGCTGATATCTTTCTAAAACAAATTTTTTGATTGCATGGAATACGAAAAGTCATAATCTCAGATAAAGATCCTAAATTTACATGGAACTTTTGGAAGTCTCTATTTAAAGGATTAAACACTACATTAAATTTTAGTACTTCGTTCCATCCTCAAATAGATGGACAAACTGAAAGAGTAAACCAAGTACTAGAAGATTTATTAAGAATGTATGTGAAAGACCAGCCAGGTAAATGGGAGTATTATTTGCATCTGGTAGAATTTGCTTATAATAATAATTATCAAACATCAACCAGATTTAGTCTTTCAAAATTTTGTATGGAAGGAAATGTAATACTCCTAACTCTTGGAGTAATCCGGTGGATAGAGTGGTATTAGGTCCTGAACTGTTAAAGGAAATGGAAGAAATTGTAAAGCAGGTACAAGGTAATCTGAAAGTTGCACATGATTGACAGAAAAGTCAAGCAAACCTTGAAAGAACTCCAAAGGAGTTTCAAGTAGGTGAACATGTGTTCATCAAGGTGAGGCCCAAAAAGAGCTCTCTGAGATTGGGGAGTGTGTAAAACTAGCACCTCGTTACTGTGGTCCATTTTAAATTCTGTCTAGGATTGGACAAGTAGCTTATCAATTAGCATTACCACCAAATTTAAGAATACATAATGTTTTCCACATTTCTTTATTAAAGAAATATGTTCATGATGCTACTCATGTTGTTAACTGGAATGATGTACAGGTGGAACCAGAATGAGATTTTCTGGTGGAACCGGACTGTATCCTCGGGCGGAGGGAGATCACACTTTGGAACTACACCATTGGACAGGTGAATGTGCAATGGAAGCACCTTAGTCTAGAGGAAGCCACCTAGGAATTTGAAAGTAATATGCGAGATGCATATCCAATTCTGTTCCAAGGGAATTCTGAGGATGAAGAATAAATAACATCAAGGACGATGTTATGTTCTAAGGGGGTGTGTATGTCACATGCCCTAATTTTGCAAAAAACAATATTATCTTATTTGATTTTATTTAAAGACAATATGTTATATTTTATGCTAAGTTGTAATTGATGACTCATCAGAGTCAAGGATATTTAATGTAATTTTGAATATTTAATTATAAATAAATAAAGGTGGAGACAACAGCTTAGGAGAGCTGTTAAAAGAGTGTTTACTGGTCAAATTGGTGGAGGAGACTGGGTGGAGAGAAAACAGACATGTGGCAGCATCCTCAAACCACTGCCAATTGTTGCAGGTGGCAACCTCCCTACATTTGGGGTCATGATCCCCCAAGAAAGTGGGATCAGAGCAGGTGTCTCAATTAATGATAACTGACCCAAAAGACCTAGGCAATCTTTATAAAAATACCCATTGAAGAGAGCTGACGCTGCTCATTCTATAGAAGTGATCATTCAGGTGAATGTACTTCAGAGAAATTCAATGGCAAGAGAATTTGTGGAAAGAGTTTGAGGGGTTAACTGCTAAGTGATCTAGCGCAGCTTTTCAGCTGAAGGATCTTACTACTGAGTGCAGAGTGTTTAATGAGTCATTAGACTAGTCTGTTGTTTGCATGCTCCACTGGTTCTCAGCTAAGAAGACCAGGAACAGGCTCGGGGGTCCTGAGGAAGCGTTTTTTGAGCGCTCTCCAGGAGTTTGGTGGGGAGGAACGGCCTCCTAACGTCGTTGTTGTCCATCTTAATCAGGTTCTACATTCTATTGTGTTACTGTGTTAAATATTAAAATGTGAATTTGACTGGTTAATGAATGTTAAATGTTTAGTTCTAAACTGTGAGAGTTAGTAATCTTTTAGTTTATTGAAAGAACGAATCTGAAATAGATGGAAAAAAATTCTAATCTATGTTTTTCCATGTCTGGAAGGACGAGACCGTACTCCACCACAAACAGAGTATTTAAAAGTAGATGAAGGAAATGGCAAGAAACTGAAATGATTAGATGTGTTAGGCATTTCATATTAGCAAAGTAATTTATTGCAGTATGTAGGTTATTATCAAAAAGACCAATAACTTGGTTAACTGTGTTCCTTGTTTATGTAAATATACTGGTAATGAAATAGCCGTATTCCATTACAGGAAGAAGAATAATTATGTTAAGAGAATACACTAGTAGTTAAGATGATATGTTTATACACAATATATTGTACTTTCATTTCAAATTAAAATATGCAAGAGGGTAAACATTTTTATGTTGTATACATATTTTCTTTATGTTTATTAAATAACCAGTTGCTTATGTAGTAAAGGAAATGTATTTAAACTACTTTGTTTACATTCAGTTCATTAAAGATATAACTACTATTCATATAGATTATTTACTAATAACATTAACTAAATTAAGTCTAACATTTACTAATAAGCAAGTAGTGAATTGCTAAAGTATGTAAAACATAAAGAGCAAACTAAACTAAGTTACAGGAGCTGAATTCTGAGTATTTTTCAACCAGTCAATAAATTAAACAATAAGAATATGATAATAATAAATTCATAAATGACATACACATCTATGTAAGAATAGTTATGTAATTATTAATTATACCTGCAAGAGTAACTGCAGGGTCGAAACCCTTTATTAATTTATTTGTTTTAATAAAAGAAAAATAGTTAAGCTATAAATATATTATTTAGAACATTATTATTAAACAAATTGAGCTATACTTATATACAGATGCAAATTTAAGAAATTTCATTATATACAAATAGTAATATTAACTTAAACAATATTTGTTTTACAAGTAACAGAACCTACTTAAATTAATTAAAAGAATGATTTTAAACAAGGGTTTAATTCAAGAAACCTTAGCTCGTAATTCATGAGCCAAGAAGTAAAACAATTTATACCATGACTGAATGACAGTCCTAAAATCATTATCAATAATCTAAAGAAAATAATAAACAATAAATTAATATTACACAGTCGAATAGGGTAAATACCCTAAGTGCACAGAGTTACAATAATAGCATTTAGATAAACTGAGTTCGAGCACGAAGAAAAACCCTTTTGCTTTATAAACCCTGGGTATTGCTTGGCAGGCCGAAAGGCTTAAAACTTAAACAGAGTACAAAAACCAGCTCTGAGCCAGTGCACCCATATCGTGATATGGGGTTTAATAAACAAAAAAATAACAGACTTTATAATAACACTTACAACATTGTAAAATTCTTTTTTCACAAGAAGAGAGCATTACAAGTTACGGCATTGAGCCGGAGTCACCCTACTATAAGCAAGGGTTTTAAAACAAAAACAAACTCATAAACCGAATAACAATAACCCAAGACTGAGAAGGACCATGCTGTAACTTATTCCAACTGTAAACAATTCCCCTAAGTCTATACAAGCAAGGAAGGCCATTTTATAACCGGGGCTTACCGGTAGACTGAACGTCAGTCCAAGTGAGAGGTGGCTCCTTCCAAATGTTATGCAAACTATCACCTGCATTTTGAAAACCTAAATTTAATTAAAAACTTGAGCATAGAATTGAAAATGTAAATTCTTTTAGTTTTCAACTTCTTAACAACAATGGGTTACCTTTAATGCTGAAAACCGAGGCTGAGGTCACGAAGAAGGCAGACTGATACCACAAGTATAGCAACCCTTGTATTCACCTGAGAAGGAGGTAGATGAGTTTGAGATATCAACCACATAGACAACTGGAGCAAGAGCAAGCCAAGGCAGTGGCCAAACCACAAATTTCAACACTGAAATTATCAATTGTGTAATACAATCTTCACGCATAGCAATATTGGTTAGAGAATCAACTCATTCACGAGCTATGACTTACAACTCTCACGCTAAACAACGAATCTCTTAAAAAAATGCACAGAAAGTGGAGATGGAGGCGAGTAACTGCAAGCCCTCATGGCCGCAGTAAAACCAACCATGCAGAGACTGAAACCCTCGCTAAAGAATGTGGACTAGGGTTGCAAGGTAATATTTTAAGTCAAGTATTGCATGGTGAGGAAAGTTCCACGTGCCCACATTTCGATCCACATCACAGTGGGTTCTTTTGTATAGTCTTCACTGCATTATTTCGAATCAAATAATTGTCAATTATTCATATCATTGCATACAATGATAATGTATCTTATACATAAAGTCAATATCATAATATTGTCACAACGAAGTCAAGCCTTCATAATGAACGAGGTTTGTGCTACCATTTAATGTAATGTTAAACCTTGTAAATAGCTTTGGTAAAGAACCAATTTGCATATGGATTTGATGCACTTGTTTCTCAAAGTTTTTATTTATGATTTTGATGCCTAGTTTTGTAAGGATCTTATAACCTTTCATAATCAAACTTATACGAAAATATCAAGAGGACGGTAGAAGCTTGAACAGGATTGATAATGCCTTTATTAGCTTGGTCTTATACTATGATTGTTAAGCTATAGGAATTAGATTTAAAATAATAAGGTGTATATAGGTATAGTAACATTTATATACAGGAATAGCTCCTACTCTTAAAAAGGGATCTATAGTACTAGAGGTAGGATCTAAAACCTACAAGTACATGATCTTTGGCTCCATAATAGTTACCAATTTCTAAGACGAATTCGAGTCAAGATTAAGTTAAAATTTGGAGTTTAGAATAGTAAACTATTTAGGATTTTATTGCACTACTTTTACATTTAAGTAAATGGTAGGGTAATGTGAAGTTATAGCATGATGTTAGTCATAAAGAAAATGGGAATTCAAGTCACAACTTGATGATATTTTTCTTTATGATGAGGATACTTTAAAGTTATGGGCGATGTTAAGCTGATAAATTCACTATATTGAAGCCTAATTAAAACATAGCTAAAAAGTACATAGTAGGCTTATAGTCTGAAAGGCTTAGGTCAATTTCTATAATAATAAGCAGCGCTTTAATTATTTTGATAATAATAGCAATAGACTCTTATGCCCAAGGAAGAGTTATGAAACTATATCATGAGCTCTTTTAAGAACTAGAAATCATTTAGAGTAAAGTCAGAAGGAGGTTTTATCTATCTTAAATATCTTTCTGATAAAACACAAACAGTAGGGCGACTTTAATAACCCTTATGACACAAATATGAAGTAATACCATATTGTGAATCAAGTAATAGAAACATTATTTTACCTTGCACGATCTTGAGTCTTCTAAGCAAACTTTTACTCTAGCAGTAATTTTATATGAAAAGAAGTATATATGGTTTAACGCCTTAATAAACTTTTACTAGGTCAAAATTTACCTGTCAAGCCTGTAAAGATCCAGAAATCCAGACACGTTAGTAATCGCTAAGTAAGCCCCAACTAGAAAATGACTCCTCACCTACTTGACATTCAAACCATCAGTACAGCTAATTATTCGAATTCAGATTACTTACATCACATATCAAATTTAAAACAACATTAATCTATATGTGTTAAACTTTAATGGTTACTTTTATTTTCTGTTTCATTTCTTCTATTAGCTGCTAGCAGTTATCTAACTGCAACTGTAAACATTTTATGTTATCTCAAAATTTTAAATTTTTGTGAAAATTTGAGGTTTTGACACACAAGGTCACGAGTGAAGGGCTCAAGCTACATTATTATATCCACTGCTGGAATATTCTTCAGTGGTGGTCTAGAAAGCATGTTTGCTAGCTTGTTTACAAATCTATTCTTATATATGATTAGTAAATTGAACTACTGCAAAAATCCTAACCACTTATAATGTTCGACTTATTGCATCTTGCTCTAACTTTGCAAGTATTGTAAAGGTTGATGATCGTTGTGGATGATTGTCTCTTTCCCAGGGAGATAATTCTTCCATTTCTTCACTGCTTGGATAATGGAAAAAAGATCCTTATCATATGTGGGGTAATCAAGTACCGCTCGATGAAACAACTCAGAATGGTAGCAAACTGGTCTTCCTTCTTGCAACAACACCACTCCCAGCACATACCCACTGGCATACATTTCTAATTCAAATGGTTGTTGCAAGTTGGGAATAGCTAAAACTGGATATTTTCTAATCCTTCTCTTCGAGTCTTCAAATTCTCCCTATTGTGGCATGCCCCACTGAAAACGTTTCCCTTTTGCAGTTATGGCATGCTAAGGTGCTACAACTGTTGAGAATTTGGCAATATTTTTTCTCAAGTATCATGTTGCTTCCATGAAACTTCTCACCTATGTCGAATTGGTAGGTGTAGACCACTAATTTATTGTTGCAATCTTATCTGCAACTACCCTCAACTCTCCTCCACCAATCTTTTTCCCAAGATAAATCAAGGACTCCCTTCCAAACTCATATTTTTTTTTATTTGCAATCAATTGGTTCTTCATTACGGTCTCAAATACCTGCGTCACATGTGAGAGGTGCTCTTTCCAATTTTTTCTGAAGATTAATATGTCATCTAAATATACTATTATAAAGGAATCAATAAACGATTGTAGCACACCATTCTTTAATCTCATAAAAGTGGCAGGGGCATTACATAAAATAAAATCCATCCCTAACCATTCGTACAAACCTTGCTTGGTCTTGAATGTTGTCTTCCATGCCTCTTTTACTTTATTTTTCACTTGATGGTAACCTAACTTGAGGTCTACATTGGTGAAGAACTTGGCCTGCTACAATTGGTCCAATAGGTCATCAATCCTTGGCAAATGATACTTGTTCTTGATGGTGATTTTGCTTAGAGGACAATATTGAATGCACATTCTCCAGCTTCCATCCTTATTTGACACCATTATGATAGGTGATCCACATGGTCATGTACTGGGCCACTATACACTAGTACAAAAGCGCGGATTTTTCCACGGAGGTTTTCCACGTTTCTTACTTTTTGGTGTAAAATCAGAAGCAACAGGAATGAGGCGTCGCTGTATCCATGCCTAGCTGTCGCTGTATCCACGCAGGGGGTCTTAGTCGTCGCTGTATCCACGGCTAAAGAGCTGGACGTCGCTGTATCCACGGCTATCCGTCGCTATAGCGATGGCACCGCCAAGTTGACCTAGGGCATTGAGATTTCACTGGCTTTTTACAACGGTCAACTTGACCTAGGGCGCAAAAAGTCAATGTTTTCCGTCGCTATAGTGACGTCTAAGAGTTCTATAAAAACAAAGACCAAAACGAGATTTTCTTCACACTTGCCATTGTTGCAGCACTGTTTTCGGGTGATTGTTGGAGCTGTTTATTATTTCTGTCTCCTGCTAGTGAACAATCTAGATCTACATAGTTCGGATTTTAAACATGCAAGGTTAGTTTGTGTTTTCAAATGATGCATACTAAATGATTTCCAATCTTCCAAACATGGATAGACATCTATGTTTAGGCCTTCATCCTCTTATCTTCACAATGTTCTTCTTTTACTAACTTTTTTTTGGTAGTATTGGATGAATTCGCTTGAAAGATTTTGCTTCTTTTGTAGCTTATGTGTCCTCTTTCAAGGTTTAATGCCTTCTACTGGAATCGGTTTAAGACAACATACATGTAAAAAGGGATTCGATTTTATTTTTATATAGAAAGTTCAAACGCCCAATAATATTTTAGATTAGAACAACATGCATGCAAAAAGGGACTTTTTTTTATATTGGAAATTCAAACGCACAATAATATTTTCATCAAAGTCTTCAATATTGTCATTTTAGGTCACATTTGTTGAACACCAAGGTCCATACATCAAAATTTGTCAAATCTC
>LPNX011180902.1:6266-42786 GCA_001517045.1 Pseudotsuga menziesii | reverse complement strand
TCAATGTCATAGCCTAACATCCATAAATTGCACTACATGCCAATGATCAAAACCCTAGTATAGAAAATTGTCAAAATAGACAACGTTCGATCCATGGAGACACCAGACAGGGGTGTCCCAATTGGTACTCTGATGTCATAAATTCAATATAACTAATAGTTTGTCCATCAGAGCTTCCTTTTTTGAGTTATGGTGAGTTTTATCTCAATTTTCAAGGTCGTTCAAGGACACCAAGAAAATTTCAGGGCATAAAAACCAAATTGAGTAATGGAATTGAGTTTTGTTACCTACTACATGCATGTATGGGAAAGGATGAGATGATTGTGATTCCCATGCACTCGTTGAACACATTTTTCAAAATATTGGCCTATTGTGTATAAATTGCACTTCATGTGATTGAGCAAAACCCTAATTTACAAAACCTTTAAAATACACAATGTTTGGTCCATGAACCCAACAAACAAGAGTGTCTTTAGCGGTAATTAGGTGTCATGAACCACAAAAAATTGAATGTTTGTCCATCGTAGCCTTGTTTTTCAAGTTATTATGAGTTTAATATTGCTTACCAATGTCATTCGGGGACTAGAAAATTTCAACTGCGAGAATAAAACCAAACCGAGCAATGAAATTGAGTTACGTTGCCTCCTGCAACGTGTTTGGGTAAGGGAAATATGATTGAGATACCCACACAGTCATTGGGAAAAATTTTCAAAATACCATCCTATTGTACAAAAATTGCAAGGCACATCATTGAGCAAAACCTAAGTTTAAAATGCCATCAAAATAGAAACTTTCAGTGCATGAAACCATCAAGTAGGGGTGTCCTTAGTAGTACTCGGATGTCACAAATCTATTGGAATTGATGGTTTGTCTATCATAGGCTCAATTTTCAAATTATGGCAAGTTTTGTCTCACTTCTCAAGCCATTTATGGACACTAGGGAAATTTCTACCACTAGCATAAAAACCAAACCGAGCAACATAATTGATTTTTGTTGCCTCCTGCGAGTATGTTTGGGCATGGGAGAGACGAATATGATTACCATCCCCACTTGTGCACTGCATTATTCAAATTATTCCCCGATTGTGCAGAAAATTTCATTTAACGTCACCGAGGAATACCCTATTTTAGAAAACCTCCGGTTCAAGAAGCCACCATACAGGGGTGTCCTATCCGCATAGAAGTGAGGGGTGCTAACAATACCCTCCCAGCTTCTGCACATAGCTTTAAAGTTATAAAAGCACTAGCAAATGAGCTCGTCTGACAGTAGATCCATTAATGGTATACTTAAAAATACACTTATTTGGTGACCGAATTATACCCAATGCTTTCCTCATATCTTTTAGATAAAGTTGCAGAGGTGAAGTGAGCCCGGTTATTGAAACTATGAAGGTGAAGTGAAATATATAATGTGTATATTTGGGACATCATCCTTTGCAACCTAATTTCAACCCCAATAAAAATAAGTTGGGTGTATACAAAAGGTAATTTATACCTATTAAGTTTAAATTTACAATATTTAATATAAATTTCATTATGATGAAATGTTCCATGAAACGTGGGTCATATTCCCATCAAGGTGGATGATGAATTTTGGGTGCTCCAAGGGTTTTTGAGGGTGTTGAATCTATTTTTACCATGAAAATATCCATTAAAACGCACTTAAATTCTGTTTTTTCAAAATTAAAAACACCCAACTACCCAAAAAAATTTGTGGTCGGGTCCAAATCCTCAAATTTTTAGATCTATGAATTGAAAGTCTATTGTTGATGTATTTATAACTTCAGAAGATATTCTGATGTATATTATCATTGTATGTTTTTGTACCCCCATTGGGGATGTGTGTTACCCCTTTACA
Source organism: Pseudotsuga menziesii (assembly GCA_001517045.1). Classification (NCBI taxonomy): domain Eukaryota; kingdom Viridiplantae; phylum Streptophyta; class Pinopsida; order Pinales; family Pinaceae; genus Pseudotsuga; species Pseudotsuga menziesii. The sequence continues at coordinate 40,928 of LPNX011180902.1, read as the reverse complement.
GGATGCCTAAATTGTGTCTATACCTTGAGATACAAACTCTATTGTAAGTCAAGGAAATAGTCCCCAGTGTAACATCATGTAATATGTAATTGTGGTCTCTCTAGGAGAAGTGGGCCCCATGTGAGATGACATGTAGGCTCGAGCCTTATATTTGGCCAGTGACTTGAAAGGGTATAAATAGGGAGGTGATATCCCTCATTTATACACATCACGCACACTCTCTAAGGCGCATGAGAGAGAGAGAGAGAGAGAGAGAGAGAGAGAGAGAGAGAGAGAGAGAGAGAGAGGAGAGAAAGATAGTTGCTGAACAATTCTTATTACTGCTTTTGATCATCTTACTATTTTGAAAAAGTTTGCGGGGTTTTCTCCTTTACGGTTTCCTCGATGAAAATATTTGTGTTTTATGCATCTTTTACATCTTATTAATTTTGTTGTATTTTTATTCTTTTAGATAAAGATCCTAGATAATCTAATCATATCTTAAGAAAATTTAGCATGGTATTAGAGTCTCTCTAAAAGAAGGCATTGTGTAGCTATGGGAACTAGGGCTTCCTAGTTGAAGGTGTTCTCTACACAGATCATCAAGCAAGGAGGGATAGGATAACTCACCTCAACAGGGTACAGCTATTAGTGGTATTTGTTTATGAATCAGAGAAGTGTCACTATATAGCCGAAATACAACTGTGATGGAAGCTAATGGAAATAAGGGTATCATGCCTGAAAACCCTAGAAGATTGAATTTAGTCATTCTAGAACTTTCACTATAACGTGAGATTGGAGAAGGCTCAGAAGTGAAAACTTGTAAAGGATGAATAGAAATTCATGTTGTACCTTGTGTAAAACTTTGAGCATCATATTCTCTATACTTCAAGAGATATGTTTCCTCCAAATCAGGGTTCTAGCCTCCTCCAGAATATAGTCATAAACATGTGACCTAGGGATATTTTCTATATCTCAAGAAAGGGAAGCTCTAAACAAAGTTTTGCAATATGTTTCAGGTAGGGAATAGACTGTAGTTTTAGTGGCATATGTTTCAGACCCAGAATGTGAAACAATGACACGTGGCAGTCTGTACAAGTTCGCTATTATGAGCAGTCCCCAAAATAGTCACCTTGGGAAAATTCAAATAAGTCCCACTTGGAGAATCTATTTCTGCTCCAACTAGTGGGGTTGGAAATAATACTTTTCAGGCTATCATAGTGAGAAGTTTCAAACCTTAAGGATCCTAAACGTTGGATATACAATAGAATCAATATCATTCATTTCTGCAGAAGAAATTGGAAAACTAGGGCTTCTTGTTCTGGGAGCTTCCCTCCAATATTTTCAAAAAAGGAGTACATTGGGAAGCTCACCTTGAAGAGGCCCATATTTCTATCCAATCAAAAGCTTGATATTCCAATTTTTGAAAATTAGGGTTTCTCTAACAAGCCCTAGATCAATTAGCTTCAGAACCAAGACGGACACCTCAAATTGGTAAGATCTAAATTTTCACTATTTACATTTGAGGTTCTCATTTCAAAATGACTAATCAGACCAACTTGATGAAAATCTTGGTGAAGCTGACAACTTCCTAGTATGGAAGTATAGGACCTTTGTGATCCTTGAAGAAATTGACTTGGATCAGTATTTCAGTAAGGAAGTTCGAAGAGCTAGAGGGAGATGAGGCCAAGGCTAGAGCCAAGAGAATCATTGTAGATTATTCTAAAGATCATCTCATCCCTCATTTGTCATCCTTGAAGACACCAATAGGAAGTGTTTAATGCTATGATGGAGAAATCGAAGAAGAAAAATATATTGTTATAACCACCTTGAATGGCCTCCCAAGATCATGGGATTCATTCATTCAAGGAATGTGTGCTAGAAGGAAGTGACTACCTTCAACAGACTTTGGGAAGAGCGCACACAAGAAGAAGCTTGACTCATAATAAGAGAAGAGAACATGGGAGAAAGTGAATATCAATATACCATGATTCAAAGAAGATCCCTCAAGCGATGAGGAATATCAAGGACTCAATTCTTAAAGAACCTCTTATCCATCTGAGCATTTGGATAAGAAATGATGTTGTTATTAATGAATAAGACGATGAAGCTGAAGGCTCAAGAAGGAGTCTACCCACAAAACAAATAAAGATAAGTATTCAATTGTCATTTCATGATATTTTTTGGTTATGCATTTGTTTAGATTCAGTTGATGTGTTCTGGATATTTTGATTACTTGCATTTATACTACTTAATTGCACATGATGGGTAAGAAGTCAATGATGTTGTACAACATTCCATTACTACTTATATAGATTGAAACCTCTTTGCTAGCAGATTAGGAGTATTACATACTCTTAATAACATTAGGCTAGAATTCATTTAGAAGTTATTGTATGTAAACATGATATGGATGAATGTTGTAGCATTGGTTAATATAGTCGCATGGCTATGTGACATATATTTGCCACTATTAATATGTTTAGGAAATTATGATATGTTTCTAATCATGCAAATGAACTTGACTTATAGATCATTCCAAAGAACAAGTACGACAGTTCAGAAGAGGAACCTAAAGCTTTTAGGGTCAAAGACACCATAATGAAAGAAAGAGATGAAGACCACCTTGGGCATCGATAAATAATCTAAGATGAAGAATAGTATGAAGATAATTCCAAAGAAAGAAAGAGGCATTAGACGCACTCTAGTTATGTGACACTGTTGAGTGACATCATTGATGTAGAGCCTTCTAGCTATGAAGAAGTAGACAAGAAGGAAGGGAAGGAGACTATGATAAGAGAGTACTAGTTCAAGAAGAATAATGTCTAAAATACGATGTTGAGACCTGAAGGGAAGTCCGTAGTGTCTTCCATATGGATCTACAAGGTCCAGCATGCTATAGATGGAAACATCATGGAATACAAGAAAATATTTGTAGCACAAGGCTTCTCACAGAAAGAAGGCATAGAATACAAAGAGACATTTTCACTAGTGACGAGTCAAGTATACATAGAGAAGTCACTTAGGGTTGAGACACATGATAGGGAAAATCATGTGTGCAAATTAAAGAAGGCCTTGTACGAGCTCGAAAGGAACCCATGGGATAGAACATACAGTTACATAAGGAACTTGAATATCACCTAGAGTGATTAAGATCTTATCATTTAGCACAAGATTTAAGATGAAAGCCTATAAAGTAAGACAAGCTCACAGATGGGTGGAAGAAGAACTTTTCAACAAAGTTCAAGATAGAGGATATTGGTATCCAATGACCCTAGATGGATACATAGAAAATTAGCAGCAGAGGAAGCTACTTGTCACTCCATTACATAATGTTTCAATACATAGAGTATGCAATGCAAAGGGAGAATGATGCTCTGGTTAAGAGGGAGTGACTGTAGAAGATCCTGAGGTTCGACATGGTACGACAGGATGTAAAACTTACTAATGGATCTAGGCTTCACTAAGAGTAAAGCATATTCCAACCTGTACTTCAAGGTTGACAGCGGAAGACCAGTGATGCTCTTGTTATATGTCGATGACCTATTCCTGACAGGAAGAGAGGAAATCATTAAAGATTCAAGAAGGAAGCTTGTTGCTGATTTCAAGATGAAGGACTTGGATATGATGCACTACTTTCTAGGAATGGATGTGTGGCATAGTGCGGATGGAATCTACCTCCGACAAGGGAAGTATGCAGTGGAGATCCTGAAGAGGTTTTGGATGATGGATTGCAAGGCCATGGCCACACCTATGGAATCGAACCTGAAGCTATTGAGTGATGCTTCATTAGAGATGGTTGATGCCATGATGTATCGTTAGATGATTTGTTCATTAATGATCCTAATGATTACAACACCAGACACATGCTTCGTTGTGAACAACCTGGTCCAGTTCCTGACAGATCTGAGACATGCTGACTTGGTTGCAAAGCATGCAGTGAGGTACCTAAAGGGTACCATTGATTATGGGCTCAAGAATGAAAAGAATCATAAGACTAACTGGCATGGTTATGTTGATTGCGATTGGTAGCGCCACTGTGAAAGATAACCTTTGGTTGCTTCTTCAATTTGAGATCTAGTATGGGCTACTGGTTTGGCAGGATGGAGTTCTGCATGGCGTTGGGTACAACCGAGGAAAAATATGTTGCCACTTGCTCGGATATTTATGAGGTAGTATGTTTATTTTTAAATCTACTATTTGATTTGATTGATCTGACTTGCATTGTTTTATGATGCAGAGAGGAGCAGTGAAGCTCTAGTATGTGATCGAGATCAAGATCTCTCGAAAGAGGGAGTGATGAGTTCTTGAATAGCCGACGAGATAGGTTGTTTGAGCATAAAATCCCGGTGAATCTCGTATATTTCTCAGACATAATTAGTCATCTAGGTTGTCCTCGAATGTAATCAATATTCACGAATCTCACAAGTTATCCTTGGACGTAATCAATCCTGATGTGATTCTATACTAGAAATGGGTAGAGTGAAGTTTGAATACTTCAGAGAGAATCATGGTGTACTTCAGATTGGGGTTCCTTCCAAGGGGAAGTGATGAGTCCCAAAGATGCAGATACACATAATACTTTTCGACATGGTGGCAAGATAGGCCTCCCATGGTCGTGATGTAATTACAAATCCTTTCCTGGATGGTAGCAGGTGTGTTCCGCCATGCCAGTGGATGTAAGTGTTGGAGCCTTTCCTATATGGCAGTAGGTGTGTCCTACCATGCTGGTGGATGTAAGTTATGGAGCCTTTCCTGGATGGTAGTAGGTGTGTCCTACCATGCCAGTGGATGTAAGTGCTATAGCCTTTCCTAGATGGTAGTAGGTGTGTCCTACAATGCCGGTAGATGTAAGGGCTCGGGCCTTTCCCAGATGGTAGTAGGTGTGTCCTACCATGCCAATGGATGTAAGTGCTAGAGCCTTTTCCAGATGGTAGTAGGCATGTCCTACCATGCCGATGGATGTAAGTGATGGAAGCCTTTTCTCGAATGGTAGTAGGTTTGTCCTACCATGCTGGTGAATGTGAGTGTTGTGTTATGTGTATCTGGGTTGTGCTCCATGTGATGATGATATGATATGAATATGATGAGGTAATAATAGGGTACACAAGTATTGCAAGGCATGTATTCAGTCTTGGGATGCTCCTTCAGGTTTTGCAGTGGCATATTATCAGTCCTGGGATGTCTTGCAGGTTTTTCAAGAGGAATATAATAAGTCTTGGGATGTGCCTACTGATGGCTTGCTCATAGAGATGATGTAGATGAAGACCTGGTAGAGGACTAGGCCTGCATCCAGCATGAAAAAAGGCTGGTACTGTAGATGAAGACCCGGGAGAGGACTAGGCCTACATCCAACATGAAAAAGGGCCAGCACAGTAGAAAATTCTGATGACAGATAGTATGTGACGATGCTCAAATTATAAGAAGATGATTGTAACAGCTATGATGAAGACAATGACTCCATGATGATGATGACATGATGAAGACCTGACCAGATGTGTTGATGGGTGTGTAGAGAGAGAATACTAATCAAACATGCAAAATTAACACCAAAGGAGACTGAAATTGGAGCATAACACTAATCTGTATTGAGTAAGTGTACAATATTCAACCTTATGAAGTAATAGGCTGCTATAATATATAATCACATGAGAGATTTGAATGCATAAATATGCCATTCAAAATAGTAAAAAAGTAGGCTTACCAAAACTAGTCAAATCCCCCATAAGTGCATAAAGCAGTGTCCAAATTTAGGTAGATGCTCATGAATTTGCTAAGTCAAGTGGGAAATATAAAGAGGGATGGAAATACAACTCATACATGATTTTATTTGGATAAAAGGAGGGAGGATGATGTGGGTAAAAAACAAGGCAGTTACAACCAGTCTAGCTTTTCCTTTGCCTTAAATCAGAAATAAAACAAGGAAGCTTTATAGAAAAAGCAGATATGCGCTTTGGAGAATCTGGAATAAAGAAGACATGATAAAATGGGTTTCTAGGATGTTTCCCAAGCGCTCCATGACTCATTTTTAGAATTTGTTGACTTCTAGGACATGTAGAAGGAAACTAGCATAGAGTGGAATCTAGGAAACTAGGTAATAAGACAAAAATGATTAAATTAATTTCTAAGGTAGGTAACTATGGGTTGATTATTCTAAACCCCCCCCCTTAATACTGACTTTATGAGTAAATATCAGAAAAATATAGGGCCTAGCAACAAGGCTTAGTCACCCTTTACATACTGCTTGTCCATACAACCAAGGAAAGAGGCAAAAGCCCAGTGGGGAAATCCTCCCTTAAACATGGACAGGAAAACAAAATTTGGAAATATTGTCATCAATCATGCTTCACAGCATGATCAGCAATCCCCAACAGTGATTTGAGATTGTTGAATGTCTTCTCACAAAAAACTTTGGTGAAGATGTCTGCTACTTGTCCTGAAGATGCACAGAAGAGTAGATGAATGGTACCATCATGCAGAAGCTGTCTGATGTAGTGCATATGGATCTCAATGTTCTTGGTTCACTGTCTCTGAATTGGATCATTGCAGATACAAATGGTGCTCTAATTATCACAGTAGATAATAGTTGAAAACTCTGATTTGAAGCCACATTCTCCAAGTATTCCCTGCAACCACAAACATTGAGTTGCTTCATTTACAACTCCTCTATACTTTTCTTATGTATATGAGAGTGCTATGGCACTCTTCTTGCTTGAACAACTAATTGGTCCTTCTGCAAGCATGAACACATATCCTGATGTAGACTTTCGATTTGTGTTGTCACCTTGCCAATCACTGTCAGTAAACCCAATCAAATCAAGATCATATTTTTCTTTGTAGAATATCCCATGAGTTCTTGTTCCTTGAACAAAGTTTAGGATCCTTTTGGCTGCTCTCCATTGGATTTCATGAGGCTGATCCATGTATCTCGAAGCCACACTAACTGCTTCTTCAAGCTTAACTCCTGAAAGGAAGGGAGTCTTGCTTGGATTGCAATATTTCATGTTGAACTTGTTCAACAAATCTAAGGCATACTTGGACTGATGTTATTTGATTCCATGTTGGGATTGAGCAATTTCAAGACCCAATAATTGGCTCAACATTCCCAAATCTGTCATAGAAAATGCATGGTTCATTGCATCCTTCAAGGAGGAAATATATTTCTTTGAACTTCCTGTAATTACAAGGTCATCCACATACAAGACAATAATAATCAAAGAACCATGAATCAACTTCAAATAGACATTAGTATTAGACTTGCATCGAACACAACTCAGTGATAGTAAAAACCATCAATCTTGGCATACCAAGCCCCGGGGGCTTGCTTGAGCCCATAAAATGATTTATTTAACCTGCACACTAAACATGGATTAGAAACAAACCCTTCAGGTTGCTACATGTAAATATCCTCAGTGAGATCTCCATTTAGGAAAGCACACTTCACATCCATGTGATGTACCTCCCACTACTTCAAAGTTGCAATGGATAAAGCTAGCCTTATGGAGTCCATCTTTGCCACTGGTGAAGAGGTTTCATTGTAGTCAATACCATGTACTTGTGAGTAGCCCTTGGCTACCAATATTTCCTTATATTTCAAAGGTGAACCATCAGCAGCAAACTTAGTCTTGAAAACCCACTTACATTGAACTAGCTTCCTCCCTGGGGGAAGATCAACCATTTCCGAAGTGTTGTTCTTTTGGAGTGAGCTGAATTATTATTTCATGGTTGTTTTCCATCTTGGATCATGTGCTGCATATTCATATGTATGTGGATATGATTCAACCATCAGATAGCACTTCTCAGCAAATAGAGGATATTTCACACAAAGGGCACTCTCAAATTGAGATCTAGTCCTCCTAGTGTCATTAGGATTTCCAGCTAGTTCCCCAGATGCATGAATTCTCTTTGCTTCCCATTTTGGTCTTGTAGTAATGTTAGGATCTACAATCAAATCATCATTATTAGACATATCATAATCAACAAACTCATTAGTCTCTTCACTTACAATCAATGAATCTGGTGGTGAAGAAGACTCTCCAACTTCAATTGCAACTAAAGGTTCTTCTTGGAACTGAACACTTCTTTCAATGAAAGATTTGTTAGTTATCAAGTTGATCAGCTTGTACCATTTTGAATCTTTAGAATACCCAACAAATAGGAACTCATGGATTTGGGGCTACAAATCCTTCCTCTTTTCTGTTGGAATTCTAGCCCAAGCCTTTGAGCCAAAAATCCTAAAATGGGTCACATCTAGATTGTTCCCACTCTAAGATTAGAAAGGAGTCATACCATAAAGTTGCTTATGAGGCACCCTATTATGGATTTAGGATGCACAGTTTATAGCCTCAACCAAAAAATTTGGTGGCAAAGTCTTAGCCTCCTTCATGTAGGTTGCCATCTCCTTCAGTGACCCGTTCTTTCTCTCAGCAACTCCATTTTGATGTGGTGTGTAAGGGATCAAATGTTGCATCTGAATACCTTCAACTTTACAATACTGAATGAACTCAGACTTGACATACTCACCACCCTTTTCAGATCTGAGGATCTTGAGTTTCCTCCCATTCTGGTTTTCAACCAGGGCTTTAAAGACTTTGAAGAGGTCAAAAACTTCAAACTTATGCTTTAGGAAGTGAACCCAACAATACCTGGAAAAGTCATCTATAAAAGTGAGTGCATATTTGGCTTGAATCATGGACATATGAGAAAATAGACCAGAAATGTCACTATGGATCAACTAAAGAGGTGCATAGGTTCTCTCATGACTAGCTCCCTCATACTTGTGCTCTGGGTGTTTTCATAGGATACAATCTTAACAGACTCCCTTAGAAAACTTGATCTTTGGTAACCCTATGACCATATCTTTTTCACTCAAATCAGAAAGATACTTGTAGTTAAGATGGCCAAATATTTCATGCCAAAGCTTGCTTTTCTCATTAGCATGAATCAGAAGAGCAGAGGGGTTTGAGTAGGGTAGAAAATCGGAAAACATGTACACCTTCGAAGTGTGATCAAGAACACCTTTTGCTATGACTTTACCATTCGAAATATCAGTGATTTCAACATCAGCAGGGGAGAAGATGAACTTCTTTGGAGACCCAGTGTGAGTCATCTGATACACTAACAAGATATTAGAGGCAATATGAACTTCTTTGGAGACCCAGTGTGAGTCATCTGATACACGGACAAGAGATTAGAGGCAAGAACTGGAACATACAACACATTATTGAACTTACCATGGTCAAGATCAATCCTTCCCTTCCCCAAACTGTCAGTGAGAGAGTCATCTCCCAAAACTATTGGTGGACCTTTCGACATGTCAAGAGAGCAGAATGCCTCTTTTATCGAAACCATATGTCTAAAAGATCCAGAGTCTATGATGAAGCTAGGTGAGTTCAGTGATTTCAACATCATCAGGGGAGAAGATGACCTTCTTTGGAGACCCAGTGTGAGTCATCTTATACACTGACAAGCTATTAGAGGCAAGACCTGGAACAAACACATTATTGAACTTACCATGGTCAAGATCAATCCTTCCCTTCCCCAAATTGTCAGTGAGAGAGTCATCTCCCAAAACTATTAGTGGACCTTTCGACATGTCAAGAGAGGAGAATGACTCTTTTGTCGAAACCATATGTCTAAAAGCTCCAGAGTCTATGATGAAGCTAGGTGAGTTTGATGTGCCAGCAACTAAGGCATGTACTCTCTCTCTGTCCTCTAAATTTGATCCTCCTTCCCTCTTCTTTGAGCAATCGGGAAGGGAGATATTATTCTTCTCCAGGAGTTCAGTCAACATGTCAATTTTCTTCTTCATACAAGATCTCTCAGGATGATATCCCTTACTGCAGTATGCGCACTTGCTCATTTCTCCTTTGTTCTTCTTCTTCTGGGAGTTCTTCTTGGAACCTTGGGGCTCCTCTTGAGACTTAGACTTGTCTCTCTTTTTCTCAGGTGTCTTTTTATCCTTTTTCTTGCTTTTTGAATCCACCCTTGAATCTCCAGCAACCAAAGCTTGGTCTTTGGAAGGTTTGATGGTGCCCATCATCACCAACTTATCTTGTTCTTGTGTGAGGGATTCCATGAACTCTGGAAGATTAGGAATCTTCCAGGATCGAGCTGTCAACTTGGTGGCATGGAAGGTTGAAACAAACATTGAATAGTTAGGGCCAAGCTTAGAGAGTATGGCCAAAACTAGTTGCTCTTCCTTCTTTTCTATGCCACACTATATCAACTGCAAAACAAGAGCCTTAAACTTGGAAAAATAGAGTTGCAGTGATTCGAAGCTGTTGGGACTCAAGGTCATCGGCTCATTGTCAATTTGATGTCCTCTCATATCATATTTCTTTCCAAAAATATCTACAATATTCTCCCACACTTCATTAGGTGATTTCAATCCATCAATATTGAAGAGGAGGTCTCTTGAAATGCTCAGACACAAAAGACCATAGGCCTCATCCCTCCTGTTGTTCCATTTGATTTTCTCTATAGCTACATTGGGATCTGCCTCAGTTGCCATAGTCACCCTATAGATACCTTTCTCTCTCAACAATATCTCCATCTCAGCTTTCCACTCAAAGAAATTGAATGGAGTCAAGATGATCTTCAGAGATTGGTCCATAGCTCAGAAACTGTGCCCTTCAGTCAGCAGAATATGCTCCTAGTCAATATGTCCAACCTGAAATAGAAATATGGAAGGAGAGAAATTGATATACAAAGGCTTTGATACCATGTGGAAATTGAACCCAAGAGATAGAACAATTACACTCACAAAATTGCTAATCAAACATGCAAAATTAACACGAAAGTAGTCTGAAATTGGAGCATAACACCAATCTATATTGAGTAAGTGTAAAATATCCAACCTTGTGAAGTAATAGCCTGTTGTAATATATAATTACATGAGATATTAAAATCCATAAATATGCCATTCAAAATAGTAAAAAATGAGGCTTACCAAAACTAGTCAAATCCCCCATAGGTGCATAAAGCAGTTTCCAAATCTAGGTAGATGATCACAAATTGGATAATTCAAGTAGGAAATATAAAGAGGGATGGAAAGACAACTCATACATGATTTTATTTGGAGAAAAGGAGGGAGGATGATGTGGACAAAAAACAAGGCAGTTACAACTATTCTAGCTTTTCCTTTGCCTTAAATCAGAAATAAAACAAGGTAGCTTTACAAAAAACGCAGATACGCACTTTGGAGAATATGGAATAAAGAAGACATGAAAAAATGGGTTTCTAGGATGTTTCCCAAGTGCTCCATGACTCATTTTTAGCATGTGTTTACTTCTAGGACATGTAGAAGGCAACTAGCATAGAGTGGAATCTAGGAAACTAGGTAATAAGTAAAAAATGGTTAAATTAATGTCTAAGGTAGGTAACTATGGGTTGATTATTATAACAACATTCTTAAAGTTTCTATCTTTAAAAACAAAATTAATATTCCTATTTTTTTGAAAACAATCAACAATACAATGCCCAAGTAATATGGGAAGACCAACTCACCTTATTTATTTAAAACTTCAACCTCTTGCATTTTCTTTCAACACAGTCACCAAATATAAAGAACCCAACTAATTTAATTATCAAAGGCCCCAATTTCTTCAAAATTTTCAAATAAAGACATCAAATTCACATACCTTGAAACATTACAGGCCTACATAAGGGGAAGATAGTATAAAATCCCATAAGCTGGGAAAAAAGAAACCAGTCCTCAAGGAGACAAGATCATTGTAGCGCCATAGTTTCGGTGCAGGAAGTATGAAATTGTTCTATTTTTTAGATATGATAATTAATAAATGAGAATTGTATATAATAAATATAACAACAAACACTAACAAGAGATGGTTGTAGAAGTGTTTTCTCACACATAGAAATGATCTAGATGATGACACTCCTCCAAAATACATGCAGATTTGACTAGGATATTCTTAGCAGCAAGGATGTGCTCCCAAAAAAGATAATTCATGCTTAATAGTGAAGATCCAATCTCAAATATGAAGTTCAACCCAAAACTGTACCCAACATTAAAGATTGACGTTGAATAGTGAAGAACGCCCTCTTTTGATCATTTCCAGTGTAGATTTTAGTTCACAACTAAAATAATTATGGTCTAGCTAAAGATCACACCCATGAATGAAGAAGATCGACCCTTCATGAGATGAATTGGCCCATAAACAAGATACATCACTCCCACACTCTACAACAATGATTTTTCCTTTCATTCAATGGTATCCTCTTTAATCTTTAAACTTAGGATGCCCACGACAAAGTTGGAAAACAATTAAAAAAATTATAAACTAAGGATGTGCGTTCCCTTCAGTGGAGTACACCCGTCACCATATGTCTTATGATCGGATATCATAAGTTACTAATGACTATTTCTCCCTACAAAACTAGGCTCGGATGATAGGGGATTTAGGGGAGACTATCCCTTCAAATTACTAGCCAATGATATGTTAGATTTTTACAGTTTATTCAATATGATCTAGGATATTATCTGAGAGAATAACATGCACAACAATAATCACAAGAGACAAGAGACACAAATATTTTTCCTTGGGGAAAACATAAAGGAGAAAACCCCGTAACTTGCTCAGAGATAGAATAAGCACCAGTAGCAAAAGTAAAACCCAAAACTATAAAGATGATCTTTGACAACTTCTCTCTCTTCCTTGTGTGAGCTTGTCCTCTCTCCCTCATGCGCACTTGATGAGTGAGTTTGTGTGTAAAATAGAGAGTCACTCTTTGTATTTATACTTTATCTTGACTTGACTTTTTCCCTCAACATGGATGACTTCTCTAGGAGAGTCTAATAACCCTAATACAACTTAACTCTGGGGTCTAATGCCCTGACATACAATGGAGGGTTAACATCAATATCTTTACATGACTTAACTACATGAATGAATCTCCTAATCGTAGGAATAAACATCTTCGTCGGGGTATAATAAAATACAATATGAAATATAAAATAAACAAGCAAATATATTCCAAAGTTACAATTACATTAACAGTCCCTCTTAACTAGGAAGGTATTCTCTTGACATAGACATCAATACATATAGGAACAAGTCTTCAGTGCTGGATCATTATCGTCATTATTGATGTTGTTCTCATAATCTTGATCAAATACTATTATATCTCGAATCTACTTGTCATATGAAGTTCTACGGATCCAACCATTTTTCATGCTGGATGTAGGCCTATCCTTCATGTAGGTTTTCAAATCATCAAGTAGGTATAACTCGGTACTTATTTCTTTTCAAAACTTGAATGATCTCCCAGTACTGATTCTATGCCTTTGCAAAAATTGAAGGAGCATACTAGGAGGTATTACATGCCTCTGCAAAACCTGAAGGATCTCCCAATGTTGATTATATGCCTTTGTAAAACCTAAAGGAGAATCCTAGGACTGATTATATGCCTTTGCAAAACCTGAAGGATCTCCCATGATTGATTATATGCCTATGAAAAACCTGAAGGATCATCCCAAGACTGATTATATTCCTCTGTAAAAACTTGAATCCCCTACTATCATCTCGTTATATTTAGATAACCCCCTTGTCACTCGGAGCATAGCCTAGATGCACACACCTCGACCATATCCCTTACATCTGCACCATGTGAGAATGGCTCTTGTGCATCTGCGTCTTCTGGACCCGTCACCTCCCCTTGGGGGGAACCTCGATCTGACTTACACCAAGCTTCTCTTTGAAGTATTTAAACTTCACTATGGCTAATGGCTTGGTCAATACATCGACTATCTCCTTGTCCATCACAACATACTGTAGCTTCACTGCTCCTCTCTGCATCGTATCCCTGATATAGTGGTACTTGATATCAATATTCTTTGACTTGTCATGGAACACTGGCTTCTCAGACAAATTCACATAACTCTGGTTTAAACAGAAGATAGAAATCGCCTCTAACTGGAGATCAAACAAATCATACAATAGATTCCTAATCCATACTGCCTCACAATTGATTGAACAAGATGCGACATACTCTGCTTTGGTTATACTCAGTTCCACGTAGGATTTCTTCCTGCTAAACCAAGAGATCGCACCTAATCCCATACTGAAGCAGCACCCCAAAGTTCTCTTCCTATCTATGAAACTTCCCACCAGGTCTGAATCAACATAACCCTAAAGGTTAACCTTTTGATTCGTGTCATATCTGAGCCCATATTCAACTATACCCTTCAGGTACCTCAATATATGCTTTGCAGCAACGAGGTGAACTTATCTCGAATCCATTAGGAACTGGCTCAGAGTGTTCACAGAAAATAATAATCTTGTGTTCGTCAGGTACATCAATGACCCAATCATTTGACGATACATTGTGGCATCAATTGACTCCGATGAAGCATCGCAAAGTAGCTTCAAGTTCGATGCCATAGGTGTGGCTATTACCTTGTAGTCCATCATTCTAAACCTCTTCGGGATCTCTATTGTATACTTCCCTTGACCAAGGAATACTCCATCTGCACTCTTCCACACCTTCATACCTAGAAAATAATGCATCATTCCCAAGTCCTTCATCTCAAACTCAGCATCAAGCTTCCTCTTTGTATCTGTAATCAACCCATCCTCACCTGTCACAAACAAGTCATCTACATACAACAGGAGTATCACTGGGATCCCTTATAGTAAAGGTTGGACACAGGGAATTCACTTAGTGAACCTCTCACATAGCACATGCGATTGTGGGATATTAAAGAATACCCTTACTTTCAAGATATATTGACCCAAAATATTTTTGTTGAAACCCCCTCCCAATACTTAAAACCTCCTCCCCACCCCTTTTTATAGCTCAATCCTTATAAACCACCCTACCCACCCCCACCTTAAACCCCTCATCCCCCCAATACCTACAATATATTGGTTCGATTTTTCATAATTTTAAAACCCACAATATGAACAAACGTGATAGGATATTGGTCAACAAGTGAAGCCCCCATGAGGTTGGAGTCTTCTTTACTCTTGGTAAAACCCAAACTAGTCAGGAAGCTTTCCATCCTGTCGTACCATGTTCTAGGTTCTTACTTCAATCCATACAAACATTTCTTCAATTTTCACACATGAGTCTTCATGTCATGTGTCTCAAATCTGAGTGGCTGCTCCACATACACTTCCTCTCCCACTAAACCATTCAATAATGATGTCTTGACATCCATCTGGTGTATTTTCCATTTCATTACTGGATACAGAGCAAGTATTGTTATGATGGAAGCGTATCTGGCTATAGGTGCAAAAGTCTCCTCATAATCTATCCCTTCCTTCTGGGAGAAGCCGCACACCACAAATATCACTTTGTATTTCTCTATGCTACCATCTGCAACATGCTTGATCTTATAGATCCACTTGGAAGTCACAACAGACTTCACAACATTCTTGATGTTGTATCAAGATCAGAATCTTGTGTTGTATCAAAGTCTAGACTTTTGTAACTGTATCAAGTCATTTAGATATGTTATGTGATGTATTGCTAGTCATGGTCACTAGCCACTATAAGTCTCCTCTAGGGATTATCTACTTCTAGAGTGAATTACTTTAGCATATTACTATATGATCCAAGGAATACATATGATGTTTAGTACAAAACAATCAGGTTCTGAGTATGATACGATAAGACAATTAATTAAATAATACATATATGGACCATGCGATATTTAATTAATGTTAAATGAGATTAGCATAGAGAAGTAGAAAGGATTCGATTACCCATGTCATACCTTCAGTGAACTCAAATTGCAAAGACATTAGTGAAGTCTCAGTTGTGGAAAAACAAGTTTCACTTAATTAAATAATCTACTCCTTGATTATGCAGAGTGTTTGTTCATGGATGACACTTATTGTGAAGCACTAAAGACATTCAATTAAAATCCTAACTAATGGTCAAACATTCGGTTGATGATTGAGTTCAGTTCAATTAATTTAGTTTAGTTCAATCAGATCACATTCAGTTAAAGATAGTTAACACTTAGTAAAAGAAGAAAGTAGCATATCTTCTACATGGGAGCGAATTCCGAGGTATCAACTTGACACCAAGTCAAAGAAGGCACAAAAGGTTAATGTATGAATAGTTCACATAGTGCACAAAAGCATGCAACCATTCGCTACCTTTCTATAGGATTGAATAAGCTTGTTATTAAAGTGTTATGCACTTGCAAATGCTAAGACAATGTTCATAGTGATCTCTTCTCTATTTCTATCTCTCATCACGCAATCTGCTCATGTATTGGAAACCATTCTCTGATATTATCTATTATACTCAAAGGATTGTTGGGTTTTTGAACCTCTGTATTTGGAGGGTTTTCCCAAGGAACATATTGTGTCTTATGTGATTGAATTGTTTATGAGATTAACAGATGTTGTGATTCTTCATTAAAGAAGTTTTAAAGTTCAAGCATCTTCTATTTTTGCTCAAACATTAACAAAAAAGGTGTGACACATCTTAGGTGGCTTTGAAAATTCACAAAGGTATCCATTTAGCCTTATAGAGTTGTTTCTAGTGAAAGTTGTAAAGGCATTGCTCAACTCTAGTAAGGACAACTTTTGATTACAAATATTCCACAAATAGTATTTTAGGGACAAGGTTGGTGCAAGTTTTCATGGGCCACTTATGTGATTTTGTTAAAATAAAGGATAATGCTCCACACATTCCTTCTCAATGCCTTCTTATTCCTTCTCAATGCCTTCTTGGTTAGAAATCCTTTTGGCTAGGGTTTTCAAGGTCGTGCACTTTTCTTGTAATCCTCCTCATTTAGAAAATCCTCGAAAAATCATTTAACGGATTGAAGTCTAGTGCATGATTCCAAACTCAATAACCATGTTCTTCATGTGATGATGTGGAATTGAGGTAATTTATTGGTTGGTTATTCATTTATTTTATCCTAGGTTGATAGTAAAGGTTGGTAAAATTACCTCTCTAATTCAAAATTGTTTGTTGAATCACCTCGGGGAGGTGTAATGGGGATCACGTTTTTCCTCTTTTGCACGCCGATGCTATCTAAGTTGTTGTTGTGGAAGCAATAGACCCTCATGGGCCAGTTTTGGGGGTTTATAGGTCATGGAGTCTATAAAGGACGCTCCCAATTTTTGTGTACAAATGGTGCACACATTTTTGTTCACAAATCGCATGCAGGTTTCTTTTTCCCCAGCCTATGTCAATCATATGTGTCAATTGACATGCTAGGTGTAGGTATCAAGCATGTTTGGAAGACTAGCTCAGTTATGTTACGTCAACCAATTATCCAACTAACTAAGGTTATTTATATTATTGAAAAATAATTAACCTAATCCAAATTGATCCCACTGCTCGGTATACAGAAATGTGAAATTGAACAGAAATAAAAAATGATTTATAAATAGTTGACCATAGAAACTGAGCCTTGGAGCTTCGACTTACCATTGATTCAAACGTACTAGAGGCGGGGCTTACTAAGAGGTGATAGATATGGGGCTAATGCTAGACATAGTAGTGCTTGGGCTAATTAAAGGATCTTGCTATATGGTAATCGCTCAAGTAAGGTTGATCTCGCTGAATCCGCTAGGTAGATGGCTAGGGGTATTGGATTGAGCGATACAGTGAATATTTATTGATTAAATTGTGGATCCAGTGTGTTCATCTGACTTTCAAGTTTCTCTCACCGATTCAGATAGGTCATGCCAAAGTAGTAAGCTAAACTCTCGACCATTTGCACCTGAAATCGGGCTCTGGCCAAAATACGGGGAACTGTTCAAAGTGCAGTTTTCAATGATTGGAATTGCATAAACTAGGTGCTCTAAGGGTAATTGAGGATGCCGAATCCATTTCTACAATAAAAATTGCAATTTTAACCGTGGAAATCTTATTTTCAACAACAAATCATGTTGCGTGATTTGGGCCAAACCCACTTTAAAAGGTGCAAATGGTCTAGAGATTAGCCAACTCCCCAAAGAAGTAAAGCCCTAAAGTTAAATAAATACTCCAACCCGTAGTTTAAAACCTTAGTAAATAAACCCAATAATCCAATCAAGTAGTGGTAGTGTAGGGAATGCATATCTCTCCATCTAAGGTAGCATGCGTGTTTGGGACAACTAGTTTAGGTGTTTTTTATTACCCAAATTTATAGTCCCAAATTGACAAGTATAGGTACATTATCTCATTCAATCACCAATTTGCAAAGGTATATAGTTCTGTGAAATTAGATTTTTTTATTATTAAGGTTATCCCAGTGTGGAATGTCCTAATCTGATTCGTCCCAATCTGGACTGGCACAAAAACAGTAGTAGGGGTAAAGTCTATTGTAACGATTCGGGGTATCCTGTGGATCTAACCGAGTAGCTCAGGTTATTTTTATTTAACCGATTCTCGTAGGTCATAAAAATACCAATACCAAAACCTAGTGCTAATGCATAACCCAAATTCAGATTACAACCCTTAGTTTAAGACCCACCGCTCATCCAAATGAGAATGGTAGTACTCATATCATTTGTGTAGGGAATTCCTATCTAACCAGCTAAGGGCTTATCTATTAGTATAAACATCAAAGGTATTGTCTGTTAATCTAAAAATTGAAGCAAAGTATATTTCAGGTATCGTGGCATAGCTCTAAAGCATGTTCCGAAGACTAGCTCAATTATTTAATATCAATCAATCATTGCTAGGTAAATAATATTATCCGACCATGAAGCTAGGTATAGAATTGAAGCCAGTCGCTACCGCAGAATGTCCATCCAAGCGAAGATAGAATGCCTCACCGTCTCAGATAAATGTTATCCCACTCACTCAAGGAAAGGCTATATCAATATTTGTATAACCTATCGATGTTATGGTTTAACTCAAGTGTTGTAAGGCCTATCTGTTCAGTAGGTCTTACTAAGTGCTCTTCTCTTATGTCCGACTGCCACATACCCTAGGCTTGGTGTGATTTTCCACATTTATTGGTAGCTGTAAGGCTTACTAACAACCTATTTGCAGGGTTTCATAATGTCTTATCTTGCTTCCAAGCTGCCTAAATATCTCTCTTTCCTAATGTTAGCTCTATCTTTTCGGGTTAACTCTGAACTTATCCCCTGAAACACCCAATTGTCGGTCTAACCCCAATGCTATAGCCTTTCTCTCTAACCACCCAATTGTCAGTTTCACTCATGTGTTGTAGGTCTACCCTTGTTCTTATATATATCTTACCCTAATCCTTTCTCTCTAACCACCCTATCTATTTGGTTATTCCCTCCCGCCGTATTCTAATGCCCTAAATGGCAGGGTTTTACTCTACTCTTTTGTTCCCTAATCAGGGGTTTATCTCTCACCCAATGGTAGGGTTTACTCAATGGCCCCAAAGGAGAATATTGAAAGAGTAAACAGGTCGAATAGACTCATAAGCTCAAGGTTGTAGTTCCATACACATACACTGACACCCATATATCTAGTAAGACAAAAAATCAGACATTAAAGGTCCAGTTTATTTGGTCTATCTTACTGCCCTATCTGTACGGCCAATCTCTATGGATTTCTTTCTTACTGAGTCAGTAAGGGTACGAGTCAAACCTTATATGTGCTTCTATGTGAGTGAAGTAAGGCTTGCATATTCCCCTACTACCTTTATTAGATAAGCTTATTTCTACTAGCTATAGTAATTATGTCTTGTCCTTTCTATGCTTCAAGTCCAGGCTAGTGAAACCACACACACTACTATATGGCTAGTGAAACCAGGCACTATATGATTCCCAGTCCAGTCTTCTGGGTATTTGTTCTAGAACCTGGTACTTTTCTTTATGGGAAAAAAATTGAAAAAGAGCATCTTGATGACCATTTCCTTCTGGGGAATAAATGTATGGTTGAGGACTTGAACATAGTAATAGAATCGCTTTTTGACAAACTCCGATATGGTTGGATTTATTACTAGCTGGCCGGGGTAGTAACTAGCTTTCTGTCTTGCTATCTAGCTAGTATTGTCATTGGCTGGATTTTCTGGATTTGTATGGTTGGCTACTTTACATCTCCCCCTTTCAGTGCTGACCTAGAAGTATTGAGTAGCTGCTGACCCATTCTCGCCTATTTTCCCAACAACCCAACTATTTGCCAAAATGCCTCTCTCCAATCCATCCAGTAGAGGCATATGTCGAGCTATTGCGTCTTTCCCGTCCTTCTCTTCATAACCTATTAAGGCTATTAGTGGATGGGGAAAAGTATCCCCAAACCCCTCTCCCAACAACCTTGAGCTTCCCTCACTCATTTGATGAGTTGAGTGTTAAAACCCTTTCCTTCCCAATGGTCAGACGAGCAGCTCGTATCCTTGACCTAAAGAATCTCAAAAAGAATGCGTATTCTCTAAATCATGCCCGATCGACTCATGTTCACTCTGGTATTCTTCCAGGCTCCGCAGGACAAAACCACCCATATTGTGATGATCATGTTTCCAAACTATCACCAGTAAAGGAATTGATCCACTTACCTAGTTCTAGTTCGATAGTGAGAGTAAGGAGTAAGATCAGGTGGTTCCGAACCTTCCATTTGATTTGATCAGTTGGATGAAAGGTAATTACGTATATAAAATATAAAATCATAAGAATAAGATAAGGCTGGGGTAAGCAGTGGTATCCAGTGGTGTGTGTGGCGGGAAGTAATATAGGTAAGGGTAAGGGTTGGTTGATCTGATCCTGTCCTGATAAGATAATTTAAATAGCAGCAGTACTAACTAAGAAGCGATTAATTTAGGAATAGGTAGAAGTAGGTCTAGGTAATAACATGGGTGGGTATGAAGGTTTAATAGGAGGTCCTAAAAGGAAGGTAAAGGCTTTCCTTCTGAAGCAGTAGGTAATCCTGAATCATATCAGCAAGACTCTTAAATCCAAGGTCGGAGTACCCAACATATCTATCAAGTGTGATGGCAGGTATGTGAACGCTATCTAGGTGGTCAACCTAAGAGCTCTAAGGGAATCCAGCCTATGAATAATATGAAAGTTAAGGTATGTGAGGTGAGCCAGTGGGTATAGGAAGGGTTGAGTTAATTGAGCTTCCATTCTATATAGGGTTGTTAATATGCCAAGGCGGTTGGTGGATGTCGCAAATGAAAGGTAATAAAGTAGGAATAGGTAATACTCAAGGTCTAAGTGCTACCCCGTTTCATATCATAAGTTTTGTCTATAGTTCCTAAATACGGAGGTTCTGATGATCCCACAACTTAGGTGTGAAACTAATAGTCTTCCTTCCAGTAGGAATCTAAATTTCATAGCAATGTTCTAAGTTTATGTGTAGGTTGGGTGGGAATAGATAATTGCAAATAACATATTCATCAAATAGGATTCAATTTCTTTGATTCTGAATCTTCTGTTTAATATGTGACGGGACCTTTGATTCAGAAACTACTTATGACTATTATTTTTAACCCACCCCCACTTAGGAATGTCCTACACTTACTCGTTGTATGGGATACAACTATAGAGCTAGCTTTTAAATGAGATTTTAGAGAGCATTACACAGGTAGGTGTTAAACGACACTACTTTAGGCAGGAATGCTTAATGGATAGGCACCTTGATGCCTCTCGATAAATGTTTGTGTAAGGCCTAGCCAACCTTCCTATTTACTTTCATTGCTTCACTAAACTTAGTTATTGGACAGGACAGGCGTGCTTTAGGCACTTTTTTTTAACTTTATAATTACTGCTATGCCCCAACAACCTATTTGCCTTTCCTTTATGTGCATGTTATCAACAATGTGTTCACTACCCTTTACTTTAACCGCTTCAGCTTAATGGATGGATTCACCTGAAACTCTTTTATTCATTTAGTTTTCTTAATAGAATGTTAAATTTGAGACTTGGTGGATGAGATTATGCTTCTATTTTTAGTCGATCTCTCCTTTCATCGAACCTACGAACCCATATAAATGGGGGTTTTCCTCTCCCTTATGGTTGAGCGCTCTGCGCTCTGCACCTTTGTAACAACCTCTTTTATGTATGGGTTTGGGGAATTCCACCACCCCCACCCCTTATTTTTGCGAGTGGAGAACCAACTAGAAATGCGCTCTATGAAATCTTGTTATTGGAGCAATTGGTTTATATATAACTATTACATTTCTAAATAGATATTGACTAAAAACTGCCCATGGTGATTTATCTGCTTCCCTCAACCAAAGAAATCCCAACGCCTACACTTTTTATCAAAGAAACGCACTTTTATTACATATGTAATAACGATTTCAAGTACTGAAGCAGATATATTCAGATCTACAACATTCCCGATGAAGGTGCCTAATGTTGTCTCTCGGACTTGAGTTGGGGCATGCTTTCTCCCCCGTATAACCCCTGTTCAGGTCAATAGTGCTTCACAACCTTTCAAACCGTTTAGTATAATTATGAAGGAAAGGAGGTCCAAAAGGAAGTACGTTGTTTTTTGTTACTAATGATACCCCCCATAAAAGGGTATAAATGAGACCTTATTGGACTTGGGTCTCTATCTATATTTTTTATTCGTCATTCAATATTGCAGAGACTTAGTAGTTTAGGCCCTTTGCAAGCACACTATTTGTTTAGTTGCAATACCAGTTTCATTCACTCACTAATAACAAGCAATGGTAATATTAATTATTCATTTATAGAAATAAAAAGTTGTGTTGGAAATATTAATTACTTGTAGATCTATATCCAAGCTTAGGTGACTCTTTCAAATTTCGTATCAGTCTAGATATTGTTGGTCAGTCTGACAAGAATGAAGTGTTTGCAGGTAGTTATTACAATCATTAACGTCAAGTTTGTGTTTGAATATGTGTAGAGACGAAGCTCTGTAAAAGGTTAAACATCTCTGTAAATTTCAAGTTTGCATTTACGACAATATAGTTCTTTGTTATGTCCTGAAAAGTTATATATATCAAATATTTTATGGTTGAAATGCATGTTTATTTATACGCACATTCTTTCCATAGTTACTTGAGTAAATGTTGTTTACAACTACGGTTTGAGTGAAAGATCAAAGAATCCATAAATTTCTCATCGAGTGAAAGTTCCTGGTTTTAAGGAAGAGTGGTCTACACAAGTCTCCTTAATGTTTGGGTATATGTTTTTTGTAATTATATAGAATTGTTGTTGTGACAGTTTTTACTTCATATTACTGGTGGGTGAAAAACATTTGTAATTTTGTAATTATTTTAGACTAAGAAATATCATTTATAAGTTTGGACTAAAAACAAATCAGTCGAGTTTGCTTGCTCATTTTTTCCTAACTAAGCAGTAACTCAAGTTTGTCGGCTTGGTTTTTGCTAACTGGTATCAGAGAAAGGTTTAGGAAAGAGATCTTGTCTTAATTGTGGAAAAGTATTTTTCTAAGGAAAGTTAAAAATTTTAAAAATGGCTTCCACTTCTCATTCATTGCAAACTCCAATTTTTACAAGAAAGAATTATGAATATTGGTCTCTAACAATGAAGACTTTGTTCATAGGTCAAGATGTCTGGGAAATTGTCCATAATGGTTATGCAGAACCAACATATCAAACAACATATAATAATCTCACACAAGGTGAGAAAATTGTCTTGATGGAACAAAGGAAGAAAGATGGAAAAGATATGTTCTACGTAAATCAAGCCATGCATGAAACCATATTCCCAAGAGTAGCAGCAGCAATTAACGCTAAACAGACATGGGACACATAGGAGACTGCATATCAATGCTTGGACAAGGTAAATACTTCCAAGTTGTAGATTCTTAGAAGAGATTTTGAATCTTTGTCAATGAAAGATTCAGAGACTATAGACACATTCTACACTAGAGTTGTTGGTTTGATAAACCAACTGAAATCTCATGGAGAAACCATAGAATACCAAAGGGTTGTTGAAAAAATTCTCAGAAGTCTTCCCCCAAGCTTTGAATCATTGGTTGTGACCTTGGAAGAAAACAAATATATGTCATCTTTTACCATTGATGAGTTGCAAGCTTCACTCATCAATTATGAACACATAATCAATAGAACAAATACATTATTATAATGTGCATTCATAGCACATTCATTCATAAGTCATGGTAGAGGCAGTGGGAGAAACAACTCCAGAGTCAGAGGAAGAAGTTCTTGAAGAGGAGGACGTGACAAAAGTCCTGCAAATGTCACTAGTAGAGGAGAGAAACAGAATCCAAGTCAACCAAGTGGTCAGAGGTTTGATAAGTAAAAAATTCAATGTCATTACTGTAAGAACTTTGGTCATTATGCATATGAATGCAGGAAGAAACAATATGACCAAGGAATGGAAATCCCAAATGAGTTGACGAACACTAGCACTTTGACAAGTGCAATGTTAATGACATATGCATCTCCACTTGAATGCAATGCAGTCCAAGAAAGTCCACATGACATATGGTACTTAGATTCAGGAAGCAACAATCACATGACTGGTTATTTAAATTTTCTTTCCAGTCTAGATAATTCAGTTCAAACTGATGTTACACTTGGAAATAATGTCCAAGTTACTGTTCTGGGAAAAGGTACTGTTGGTATTCTAACCAAACAGGGGGAGATTAAGTATATCCTTGATGTCTATCATCTCGAATGTCTGAAACATAATTTGTTGAGCATTGGACAATTGATACAAAAAGGATACAGAGTCTACATAGAAAATGATCACTGTGTGATTAAAGACAAGTGTCCAAGAACCCAACTGACAGCAAAAGTGCCAATGAAAAGAAATTGCTTGTTTCCATTGAGGATAGTTCCCGACATGAAAGGAAAGAAAAATACTGGAGATGCATTCAAGGAAGAAAGCAAAGAAGCAGTAGAACACTTTGACAAGAAAGAAAATGGTAGCACTAATTTTCAAGATGTATTTCAGACAGAAGTTTAGGATGAATACTGGCTATAGCATTTTAGATTTCAACATCTGAATTTTGGTGGGATGAAGCTACTTCACAAAAAGAATATGGTGAAAGGATTTCCATTGATCGACAGAACATAAATGGTTTGTGAAGGCTGCATTTTTGGAAAGCAACATAGAGAGGATTTTCCAGATGGAAAGTCATATAGAGCACGCACACCACTTGAAATTGTGCACTTTGATATTTGTGGTCCAATGTAGACATCATCCATTGGTGGTTGCAACTATTTTGTAACTTTTATTGATGACTACTCAAGAAAAACATGGGTATATTTTTTGAAACATAAATATGATGCATATAGTTATTTTCAGCAGTTCAAGGCACTCGTGGAGAACCAGAGTGGACACCGCATCAAAATCTTAAGGACCAACAGAGGAGGTGAATATGTTTCAAATGAATTTCTAAATTTTTGCAAGACCCATGGCATACAGAAGAAATTCACTACACAGTATACACCTTAGCAGAATGGTGTTTCCGAAAGAAAGAACATAACCATTATGGAGATGACCCGCATCGTGATGGAAACCAAGTATCTGTCAAATGAATATTGGACTGAAGCAATCTCAACTAATGTATACTTTATGAAATGATTTCTGACAAAGAGTGTGAAGAAAAAAGTTCCTCAAGAAGCATGGACATGTATGAATCATAGTGTTTCTCATTTAAAACTTTTTGGTTGTGTTGCATATGTTCATGTTCCATATGAGCTGAGAAAGAATATAGACATCAAGGGACAGAAATGTATTTTTGTTGGCTAATATGAAGACACAAAATCATACAAGTTGTATGATCCTATCGTAAGGAAAGTGATTATCAGTAGAGATGTTCAATTTGTCGAGAATGAATCATGGTATGGAACTGTCGACACAAATGTCAAGATTGTGTCAAATGTTGACAATGATGACATGGCAAAGGAAGTGGTTCAAACACCACATGTAATTCAACCAGTACAAAACCAACAACTCCCATTACACCGCAACATCGTTCATCACAAGTGGCAGCTCAAGCTATGCTGACAAGCACACCAAGAAGACAACAGACTCCATCAAGCATTTCGTAGAGGTTGACATCAATAGAACTAGTGAGGACAAGAAGTATGTGGGAGACATATGAAGCTGGTACACCAAATTCATTCTCTATCTTTGCATTATTTTGTCCTATATATGATCCACTAACATTTCAAGAAGTTGTCGAGGAAGAAGTATGGGCGCAAACCATGAATGAAGAAATAGAATGCATTGCGAATAATCAAACATGAGAGCTGGTTGATGTACCAAAAGACAAAGATGTAATCATCGTCAAATGGGTTTACAAGACAAATCAATATGTTGATGGGAATGTGCAGAAGCACAAAGCAAGAATGGTTGTAAGAGCGTTCACACAACAACCAGACATAGAATTCAATGAAACTTTTGCACTTGTTGCATGCATGGATACAATAAGAATAGTTTTGGCCATTGTTGCGCAAAACAAATGGACTGTTTATCAAATGGATTTCAAGTCATCATTTTTGAATGTCTATCTAGAAGAGGAAGTATATGTGGAACAACCACAAGGATATGAAGTTCTAGGTCAAGAGAATAAAGTGTACATGCTGAAAAACACACTCTATGGTTTGAAGCAAGCTCCTAGAGCTTGGTACAGTCAGATTGATTCCTATCTCATTGAAAATGGATTTCACAGAAGTGAAAGTGAACCAAATTTGTACACCAAAGTGAACAAGAAAGGTAAGATGCTAATTTTTTGCTTGTATGTAGATGATTTAATATTTACTGGTGACTTTGGCATAGAAGAATTTAAAGCAGTCATGGAAATTGAATTTGAAATGACTGATATGGGGCTTATGAAGTTTTTCTGGGAATTGAAGTTCAGCAGTATGAAAGTGGCATATTTATATCACATTCTAAATATGCAAGTGAAGTTTTAAAAATATTTAATATGTCTAACTTCAAGCCAGCCCCAACACCAGTAATAACAGGTTTAAAATTGAGAAAGGACGATGATGGATCAAATGTAGATCCTACGCTATTTAAAAGGCCGTTTGGAAGCCTTATGTATTTAACAATGACAAGACTAGAAATCATGTATGGAGTAAGTCTGATCTCAAGATTCACAGAGTCACCAAAGGACTCTCATTGGAAAGCAGGTAAAATAATTCTGAGGTATGTAAGTGGCACAATAGACCTTGGCATTATGTATTAAACCTCATAAAATTTTAAACTTATTTGATACACTGATAGTGACAATGGAGGAAACATAGATGACAGGAAGAGAACATCTGGGTACACATTTCATTTTGGTACAGGTGTTGTTTCATGGGATTAAAATAAACAACCTATAGTAAATCTATCTTGAGCAGAGGCAGAGTATGTTGTAGCTACAAGCCCTAAATGTCAAGCTTTTTGGATGCGGAGAATGTTGAAAGACATATCGCAGAACTGACAACAACCAACAACAATTTTCTGCGACAATAATTCATCCATAGCATTATCAAAGAATCATGTGTTTCACAAGAAAACCAAGCACATCGACACATGGTTTCATTTCATAAGAGAGTTGGTGAACAACAAAGAAATATGTTTATAATTTTGCAGGTCTGAAGATCAACTTGCATACATCTTTAAAAAACCATTGGCAAGGGATACATTTCAGTATCTACGTAGTTAACTTTGAATGACAAGTTCTGCAAAGTGAACTCTGTCATGCAGAGAGCAAGTCTAAGATATGAAACATTTTGTAAATTTTGTTTAAAAACAAATCCCCATATGCTCATGATTAAGGGGGAGTGTTGGAAATATTAATTACTTTCATATCTGTATCAGAGCTCAGGCGAATCTACCAGAGTCCGTATCAGTGCATATCTTGTCGGTCAGTTTGACAAGAGTGAAGAGTTCATGATTCGATAATGTAAACCAGTTGAATTAATTTCTGAATCCAATTTTGTAGGTAGATAGTTATTACAGTCATTAATGTCAAGTCTGTAGATTCACGGAGAAGCAAATTCTAGTTTTTCTATAAATATAAGAAGAAGATTGTAAATCAAGTAAGATAGAATAGACAAGCAGAGAGAGCGAGAGAGAGTGAAGAGGATAGAAGAGAGTGAAGAAATAATTGTATTGAAGCTTAAGCTTCTGTCTGTTTGAAGATGTCAAGAACCAAAGCTCTGTAAAAGGTTAAACATAGTTCTTTGTTATGTCCCAACAAGTTATATAGTTCTTTGTTATGTCCCAACAAGTTATATATATATCAAATAGTTTATGTTTGAAATGCATGTTTATTTAGCCACACATTCTTTCCAGATTTACCTAATTAAATGTTGTTTACAATTATGGTTTTAGTGAAATATAAAAGAATCCATAAATTTCTCACTCAATGAAAGTTCCAGGTTTTACGGCAGAGTAGTCGACACAAGTCTCCTTAATGTTTGGCTATATGTTTTTGTAATTCTTTAGAATTGTTGTTGTGTCGGTTTTTACTTCATATTACTGGTGGGTGAAAATCATTTGTAATTTCTTAAGTATTTTGGACTAAGAAATATCATTTGTAGGTTTGTACTAAAAACAAATCAGTCGAGCAAGTGAGTCCAAGTAAAATTGTCTAGTAAAATCAACAAGTTGTCGAAGTCAACTTTTCGAAGTAAAACCTATTGGTAAAACTAACAAGTAAGAACTTGTAAAGGTAAAAGAGCCAGATCCGACCATATTGGTATACTTGTCTAGTCGAAGTTTGAAAAGTTTCACCTGACAAGTAAAAGTAAAAAGAAGTTGGCATGCATTTTTTATAACTGAGCAGTAAGTCAAGTTTGCTGGCTTGGTTTTTGCTAACAAGTTGATATCAACCAAGCAAGTATTGGAGGGATGGTTGATGGCCCGTCTAATCTACTCTTTAGTGCTAAGCTATCTATTCACATCATTTTCACCTAACGTTTATATTACTAAGGAATTTTATTCTAAAAAATAAATGCTACCATGTACAACAAACTTGTTGGTGATATTATCCATTTAACTCATACTATACACCATATTTAATCTGTTTCCATCTTGGTCTCCAGGTTATTGTGGGATCCAAAGGAGAGCCATATGAAATAAAAATTTCATAAAGAAATGAATACATTGTCAATTTTTATATAGTTGGTACTCACTCTCCCCTGCTTGGACCTGTTCCTCTTGAGAATAGTTATTTATCTGTCATTGTTTCATCTCCTCATGCATAGCTTCTATCCTAGTTCTTGTCATCTTTATGAAAGATAATTGTGATTTCTTTTTCGAACACTAGAGGATGATTTCATGTTTCAACAAGAAATTTTTCACTCAAGATGGTGTCCTTATTGTATTCCTCAATGTTGTTTACCATGTAGTAAATTCTCTTTAACACATATGCCTCTCCATAAAATATACATGTATTGATCTTGAGTTCTACTCCCTCTGTGTCTTCTAATAAAATGATTAAGTGTTGAAGGAAACATGGTGCAAAACCATTTGTTAAATTTCTCTTACTTTACCCCTAATCATATTACTCTTGCTCAATCACCTGCATGCTCGCTAAGTTGTTCAACTAAGAGTATATTCTAGATATTTTAGATATATTGTTTTCATATCCATGGATTCACTTTCCTTGGTTGTTTTCAGGTCCACTACTATGAGAGGCTCCTCTGTTAACTCGGTAAAATCCACATAGGTCTCCATAGCTATTGGATTAACATATACCTTTAACAACTTTCTTCGTATAATAAGAATGTGTTCAACAATGGAGTTGTTCTCCTTCGTTTGTTTCTCCTTCTTATGTTCCTCCACACTCTGGGTTTGAATTCGACATATGTGAGAGATCGTTTGGTGACTTCTCTTCTTTTGGGATGGGATCATGTTAATTAATGGATAAGTCAACTAATATCAATAAAACCTTTATCTTTCTGAGAGGGCCATGATGTTGGAAAGGAATCTCCATGAGGTGGTAAAGGATAAGCTCCTGTGCAATCTCTTGGGATTTTATTAATTTTTAAACACACCTAAGTTCCTAATTTTATTAGGAATTGTGTCTAACTATCTCTTTTCTGCATGTGTAACATTGAAGTAGCCCCATGAAATGAGGTTTTAGGGGGAATTTATCTGATTAGGATTCTAGCGAGAACCCACTTCATTAATATGTTATGGGAATTTTGAACACCATACACCATAGGGATTCGGGACCTGGTCCTCTCCTTCTCCCAAGTAATCTTACATAATTTATATTATGCTTAGAACTAAAAATATGATGCTAAGGAAAATGTAAGGGTATTGCTACCCAGCGAAGAAATTTGAATAACTGAAAAGAATCTAAGTGTGGAAAGGGAACATCCTATATCCCCTAGGATATAGAAATTTGAACAACTAAAAAGAATCTAAGTGTGGAAAGGGAACATCCTATATCCCCTAGGATATAGAAATTTGTCAAATAAAAATAAAATGGGAAGCTTCATTAATAAGTATCGGCAGGGTCGAGGAGATCTACTATCACTTCAACATAAAGAGGTTTCCCAAGAGAATAACTCACCTACTAAGAGTAAATTTCTCTATAACTGATTTACATCCTGAGTAAGATGAAACCTATAAAAATTATAGAGAAACAAACAGTCAAGTTTGAATGTACAAGAGTTTATGGATGTAATTTATCAGTTATATTTTCATTCTATGAATAATACTGAAAGCTGAGGATATTTTGAGTTGTAGTACTAGCCACAAAATTCCCTCCATAGATCACTCAATGCATTCCTAAATCTAATATCTAGCTTCATATGCACTTGAGTAATATCCCCTCAACCTTTTTCCAATGCAACACTATTCCCACAACACAATATCTAGTAGCTCTAAGCTTCAGAGACCCTTTTTTTATTTATCCAGTCCTTGGGGACAAAGGCTAGTGATAAACAAGTACAGTATGTCTTGATACCAGGGGGAATGGTGGTAGCAAGCCTTAATGTATATCTATTTCTCTATTTCTACTTCATTCTTTTAACTAACCTGTATTGCATTGATTCCTACTGCTTTTAAGTTAGATTAAACCATTAGTTTGGCCATACCTTGTAATTTTATAAATTTGGTAGGATTTATCATCATGTAATATTCTTGGATCTTAGTGATCCTCTTACCCCATCTACCATATATTTTTGGTTGACATAACATATCTTTGATTGAAACACGTGACATAAAAGCAGTGATTTGGGAATGCAAGATATATTTTTTGAAGGACTTCAAGGCCTTAACTAAGGCATATGCTTGCTTCACCGTTATTTTCTATTTTATCTTTGCATTCCTTAGGGATTTACTAAAAAATAAATGGGTTTTCTTCTCATGGATGTCATCATTCTCCTACAACAAGAGAAAAACTATGGTGTGTTATGAAGAAAATGGGAATATCATGAAGTCCAAATTGTAGTTAGGAATGGTCAGAATTTGATCTTATCCCAGGGCCTTGTTTCTTATAGCAAATGACCCTTTGGCCTCATCATCACATGTGATATAAGTATCCTTTTAAAAAATCATGGTCATATGCTTGGTCAATTCCAAAAAATTGGGAATGAATTTTCTGAGGAAATGGATTCTCCCAAATAAGGATTCCACTGCTTAATTATGTCAGGCTACAATATAGTATTTATTTCTTGAACCTTCTCAGGATGAATATTCGCTCCTTGGGATGATACAATATGGACAAATAGTTTCCCTTCCATGATCCCAAATCCATTTTTTGGATGTGCCAATTAGTTCTAAGGCTAAGACTAAAGAGAGAGTCTATGTTGGATAATTTCCATGGAACTAAGTAAGTGCATGGATTGAAGCTAATAGTAGAGCTAGTAGTATGACTACTATACAGATACTACTCTATGGACTAAGTAAAGTTTAAAGAAAGATTTCACTAGACTAAATAGAGATAAAGAGAAATAATGCTACTAATATTAAAGAACTAGTCATATAGATAAAGTATATTGAGCACTACGAAGAGGCACTACTTCTGAACAACTAGTCTGTTAGAAGTCATGATAGAGAAAGGGTCTATAGCACTAATTGCTATTGGAACAACTTAAAGTGCTCTCTATATTAAGGTCTCTTTTTATTTTGAAAAGAATGGAGATTGGATTTCGCTTGAATTGAACTATCTCATCAGGTTTAGATCCGATACTCCACGACAAGTGTCCATGCTAGGTAGAAATAAATGCACTCAATCCAATATTCCATCTCTCTAAAGTCAAATCCAACTAAGTTAAATAGTACCAGCTTTAACAACTACTTAGATTACGCTAAGCTCCACCAACTATTGTAGTGAAAATGCTCCTTTTAGCTTGAGATAAGTAGGCAGTTAAAAAGCAATAGTTTAATGGAAGCGAAAAACATAGCCATAAGCAACAGTCAGTTCCCAATACCCGAAAGATTAGACCCTATAGCCAATACCCGGGAGACCTTATTTCCACAATATAAATAGAATAGATTCGGTTGGACAAGATGAAAATTTATTCTATGCGTGTCCTTGTAAGTAATAATATGGGTGTTTCTTAATGCCTTTCTTGAGTCCCCTTTCTTTGTTTAGATTCATCGTAGAGTGAAAAAATAGTTAATCCTTCTATCAGACAAGAATATTTTCAGATGTAGATGGGTCTACAAGACCAAGAAGGCAGGAGATGCATAGGTGATAAGGTACAAGAATGTATGGTTTCTAAGGGTTTTTAGGAGATCCATAGGATAGACTATGATCATTAGCACATAGTTTTTTTATACATTGTACTTTTAGGTGGGGGGTTCCCATGAGGTTTTCCCTCTTTCGTTTATTTTCAATGTTAATTCTTATATGCATTGTACAATGGGTACATAATAGGGCCTTTATTTCTAGTACCCATTCATCATTTATACCCTAGTAGTGTTAAGGGGGGTATTGGAAATTCTATACACTCACCTAGGTGATTCTTTTACTAAGGTTTATATTCCTACAAAATAGGGAGCCTTCCCTATTTAGTTCATAGTTAGTTACACCTTAGTGGACGACACTTATGCATGGAAAACTTGGTTTTAACTCATGTAGTTTCATATTCACCTTAGTTTAATCATAAAGAGGGTGCATTTGACATGCATCCAACTAGGAAGGTTGATATAATGTACATGCATTAATTTTATCTTTCTTCCACATGTGTGATTCAGTTAATTGATGATTGCATGGACCAATTAACTAGGACTAGGTGGAATATTACTTTAATTTCTGTTAGTGAGTGTATATATCTCTCTATATAACTATTATGGCACATTAACTTAGACATGTAGTGTATATATCATGTATTATTAACTCTACTCATTCAATTAATACAATTCATTCTTTCTTTTTTCTCTCTGGCAAGCTTTGTGTTATTTCTCTAATAGTTAGGTTTGTAATTTTCATCGTAACTTCACATTTATGTCCATTAATAAAGGTGATGCCAAGAAAGGGAATGAATTCTTCATGTTTCAGTTCTCTATACCCAAAAACAGGGCTTGATAAGTTTTCTCCTAGCCCGCTACACTTATGCTACCCGTAAAACACAGTGATGGAGGCATGATACAACCCTGCTTTCATTTCTTCAAATCTGATTCCAAATGATAGAAAAGAGTGTTCACATAGACCTTCTAATATTCCTTAAAGCCTCATATCCTATTCAAAATCTTTAATCCTTGAAATGGTTAAAGGAAAATATCTTTCCTCTAGTTTCTACAAAAAATCATAAAGATGTTATAGGAATTAGTTACTATACCATGTTACCCTCTGGAATACTTTACTCCATTTATTTATTTTCAATATCTTATTTTGGAATATAAACCATGTATTTCCAACAAAGAAATAAAGAAACACAGGTTTATTACTGTACCTAAAGTTTAGACACAATGCTGCCGAAATTCTGATATTTGATTAGATTTACAACTTTTATACACGTTTTTGTTGCATTACGTGTCTTCATTTATATAGATCATGATCCCTCATCCAAAAGAGGGATGCCTATAATCCTCAATTGAGTACATATCACATTGAATCCTCTATTCCAATGCTACAATCTCTCACTCCAATGGTATCAATCTATGAGATGCTAACACACTGACATGATATGGTCAAGAAACTACAGGTCCATAATTACTCCTATTCTGTGATCTTAATTAGATCGAAACTCTTTGAACCCATGTTAAATGATTTCTTATGGATCGATTTTCACAACATAGGGTGAAACAAATTCCCTCTACTTGGATTGACTCAAAGACTCGATCTCAGTCACTTTCCTTGTAGCCACAATATGTGCTTATAATATTTGGGAACTGAAACACTAGCGTGGATTCCTTGCAAAATAAATTAATTTGATCTTCAAAGACATCAAATTTTGTACATATATTCAAATCCTAAGAATTCTCAAGCAATCACGCAGGCATTGCATTCTATATGGCGGAAATCACATGTTTTAAAAAGAAAAGGTGGAATATCTATGTCCTTTATTAACCTTCCTTTATTTAACCTCTCATTAAGTTATGTTGCATTCAATCCACCATAACTTATATCCATATATTTTATTAGGAGGTGAAATCATAGGTAGCCTCAAGGCCCAAAGGGTACCTTTTGGTAGAATGGAAATGCACCTCAAAGCACTAAAGTAAATGGATGAAAAAACTTATCAACTCACATATAAACTCTTTAAATATGAAACCCACCCCAAAATACCTCTAATGTAGTGCCTATGTCTTGTAATGTGGAAATGCAACTAGTAAACCTACATAAATGTATCTCTCTATATTGTACCTCACACTAAGAAAGATTCACTATTTTCACCATCCTCCTAGCTGCTTTGGACCATTTGAG
>LPNX011180883.1:181885-193687 GCA_001517045.1 Pseudotsuga menziesii | reverse complement strand
CATCCTTTATGAGGAATTTCGCCCTCCCTCTCTCCTCAACACGTTTTTGGCTCAACTGGATGATTTTTGGTGGATTCTTCAATCAACAGGTTGAGGTGTCCGTCAGATCAGCCCCCCGATTGACAGTTGCACTCAGTGAGACTCAGATCTGGCTCAGCTAGACACAGATCAGGTATTGATGGACTCTCCATCAGTTTATTTGACTTGATTCCATGAGTAATTGTGCCCCCCCTGGGCTAGATGGCCTGCAAATTGTATATATCCAGGCACAACCTCCTCTTCCAAGCTAGGAGAGAACTGGGATTGAGGTGTTGCTGCTATTGTATTGTTGTAATTTTCATTTGAAATAAACAAAATATTTGGAGGCAATACGGTGTGATGCCATTACATGTGTGGATGATTATTGCCATTGTTCTACTGAGGTAACCTGTATCTGTGGTCATTTCTTGCTATTTTCTTGTAGATCTGTGATTAAGATTGGTAATTAGCTTATTACAATCTTGATAGGAAAGATGTTGTTCAATAAGTTTATTGACTGTCACTCTCCTTTGATGCATGTTTATAATTCTAGATCTAGCATGTCCTATAAGCTTATATGCATGTTATCTTGAATCTCTTTGTATGTACTAATCGGATCTCACAAGTGTCTTGGCAAGTTCTTTGATTTCAGCTGAGTTGCAGGTTCACACTTTGGAGAGGATGCTGATCTAGTTTTCTTCTTCATTCTCTTCAAAATATTTCAAAGGCATAGTCCCTCGGCATTCCACCTGAAGGCTCTACTGTGGATCTTCAAAGAAACCAACACTCTTTCTCTCTCTTCCTCCTTTAAAATTATTAAACTTTCCTCAAAGCTAGTTACTTTAAGGTTTCTTTTTAAATACTGATATATCTCATAAAGAAAAGAATACATATATCTAATTATTAATATCCCTTCAATTTTCTAGATCTTAGTTTCATTGTGCACATAAAGTTCAAATTCAAGAGATCTAGCTAAATTGCCTTAGTTTCGCAAGTATTTTAGTGAAGAATCAATAGCTTGCTGTTAAGGTAGTTTCATTTGCTGTTCAATAATTTCAATATTCTGCAATATAAGTGCTGTTAATTGGCTGCACAAACAGCAGGCCAATATCCCAAGGAAATCTTACTTTCCTTGGTTCCCTTTCGTCGATTTAGCTAGTTTAATTTCGTTAATTTTTGAGATAAAGTAGGATGACCCAAAGGCACTCTTAAAGTGATTTGGGGCATTTGTTATTCTAATTCATTCACTGTAATTTAGCAGGTCTTACAGAGGAGAAAATAAGGTGCTGTCCAAAGTGCCTTTTGGAGCGCTCAAATCCCCCCAGGGGGCTCTCTTTCGTCACATAATTTGTAATTGTTTTGCATAAACTGTAATATCTTGGTTTCAGCCTGTATAAGGACCAAGAAATATCTGTTTTATCAGTGCTTTGATATTGTAACCTCTATAATAAAATCATCCTTTGAATAGGCTCTTTCGAGCCCATTCCCCATCCCCCCTGGGGGGATTCGCGTCGGTGCCTTTTTTGTCTTTTTCTGCTTATTTCCTTTTACTAGAATTTATCTGATTGATAGGGTAGTGTATTTTATTTTGTTTTTAATTACATATTCCATATCTTATTTTCAAAAGTAATCATAATACTTACCCCATGATTTCCCGAGTGACCCGCAAGGGGAAAGAGATTCGTGGTACGATTAATCAGAAAACCGCATTTGTGTAGTTGTGTTATTTTATCATCTTTTGTTTATCATCATTTTAAAATTAACCACTCCTTGATTCCCCGATTGAGATCCACTTGGATCGAAAGAGGTTCTTGGAGGCTTTTCTTTTAAGCAAGAATACATCCTTTAAAACTTATTAAAATTTACAAGACTCCAGTGTGTATGCTCTGTACTTGGCTGCGGTTCATCCGATCAGTCAAGCTATATCAAAAGCACTTGGGTGACTAGCATAATTAGGACTCACCTTCCCTAATTAACAAACCATCAGGTGAAAATCCAACACCTCGATCAAACCTTTACGGTGGCAAAATACCCAAAGGAAGCGGGAACCTACTGAAAAGTGACCTCGGGGCGCCGATCTCTGTCACACCCTAATGGGTGCGTTACGAACACAGCCCCAGAGACTCCATTTTAGCCCACATATTCCTTGCGGGTAGCCATATAGGCTTTGTTTTGGACATACTCCAAGTACTCTCGGGTATATCTGGAGTCCCCCTTAAGACTAATTTAAACAACTCATACTCCAATTTTAACTTAAAACGTACCAAGATGCAATCACAAAACATTTATGCCAAACACATGCAAGCACACTGATCTTTTTTGACTCCATTTTTAAGGCACTGGTCTTTTCTGCTTCATATATATATTGTGTATCAACTTTGTGCTTTCGTGTGTATCTTCATATCTTGTCATCTTGATTGTTTATAGTTAACATATTCAAACTCCTAAATAACTGATTCAGTACAACATCATTACACTAAGAAATCATCCTTAGTAACTTAATAGGGTCTACCCCCCTTGGCTTCGTTAGGAGTTGAGCCTAAACGGAGGAGTCAAGAACAAGGTGACAGCCTTGACTCGAGACATGCCCCCAAGGACACACCGAGTGGCTTGAATATTTCTGCCACGTGATCCAGGTGTGTGAAAAGGTGGCAACAGCACCATCCTGCATGAGAATTTGACCAAAATGTCCATTAGATTCATGAAAATCTTAGTGCGCGGCATCATACGCGGCTGTTTTTAAAATAGCCGCGTATGTACGCGGTTTCTGGTCCCTTTTCCGCGTATAGCTAGCCCTATACGTGGAAAAAACATTGATACCCGCATGGGCCATGGTGCTCATGTAATTTTGGCCTTTAAAAATTCATTTGACCATGAAAAATTATAAAAATTGTATTGAAATGCAAGCAGAGAACATGAGTAAGTACCTAGAAGAATCGGTTGTGAATTCCGCCAGCTGGATCTCCTGGAATTCGCAGTTGAATATCAGAGCTCAAATGGGTAAAAGTTTCAAATGATTTCTATTTTTTACTATTTATAGAAAAAATTTCAAATATTTGAAAATTTTTACCCCTTTTCCTATAGTTTTGACCGTTTCTAACCTTTTTGGACCGTTTCTGACCTAATTTGTGATGTAGAAGACCGTTTTCAGCGCTGTTTCAGCCTTTGGATTGACCCGTTCGTACTGATCTTAGGTATAACGTCTATACTGGCATATAGGTTAGGTTCACCACCATTTGCATTTTGCATGACCTTATGACCATGTCACTATATCCTTAGGTACGAACCCACTCTATTATGTCACGGAACCTTCTTGCTGCTATAGAAGTGGCATAATATGAGTGGTAGAGACTCACCTTACATGGGTACCCTAGTTAGTGCCTTATTTTCATTTGGTTCCCATGCCGATGTTTCCCCCTTTTTAGGGTGTGGGAGTCCGTTGTATAGTATTGTCATGACATTTAGCAAGAGCCTCATACTCCTCTTGATCTTATGCTGGCCTATTTCCCCCCGGACTCTCCTTATATCAAGTTGTGGATGCATTATCATGAGCTTTTCCTGTCTTATTGAGCTTTATGCTGGCTCCCCTGACATTGTGTTTCATCCATACAGCCCGAGCTTGTCTCATGTCTAGCCATGCAGAGCCTTTTATTTATATCCTTCACAGCTTGATTCCCTTTTTACCGGGAGGGGATTTTCCCCCGAGTGTCGATATCCTACACATGTATCCTTGCATTGAGCATAGGTATGTTCCACTACTTGGAACTAGTTTGTTTTCCCTAAATGACACTCGTCTCCTCCTAGTTTGTAACTATAAAGCTAGTTTATTCTTTTTTCAAGCTTTTCAAATAACTGAAAAAGACCCAAAAAAAATCAAAAAACCAAAAAGCCGAACAAGAAAAGATATTATCTTTGGTAGTTGTCGAGTCGTGTCGCCTTCGAACAAAGCACTGTATATCACATCCATTGGTTGGGTTATAGTTTGACTTAGGAGCTGTACTCGTTATCTAAGTTTTATCTCCACCGACTGGTTAAGCTTCCAGTCCCTATGGAGCCTCTATTGATGCCTCCTACGTCATAGAGATGTCCCAGTTTATATATCGAGTCTATGCTGCCTTCATTCAATCACCATACGCCGTTATGCTCTTGTTCGAAGGAAGTTGAAACCTGAGTCGGCCATTCCTCAGTTATCTTGACTTTGCATGTCGGCCATTCCCGGTACAGTTACTGGTTCGTGCACCTTATGATTGAGTCCTTCCACATTATACAGCTTTGCTGAGTACCTCATGTTGGATGATGGGGGATGCCCTAATGCCCTCCTTCCAGCGGATTTCATCCCATCGACTTCAGATCATTTACTCTGGGATTGGATTCTAGAGTCATTTCGAGTTCCTTGAGACTTGCAGTCATCAGTGGCAGGTTCTCTTGCCATCGACAGTTTTGGGAATACATCAATGTCCCCTAATCGATGGATTCTCTCAAGTGTTAAACCTCAAAACATTTATTCACACTTGTTAGTTTGCACTCTAGTACCTTGATTCCCATTTTCATTATTGGTGGGTGATCTCATGTCTGTTAACGGTATACATCAATGACCGGTAATCAGACGATGGACTACTATGTTCGACCTCGACACCTCTATTTGCATAGTAGGACATGTACTCGTAGCGGTTTATGTAGAAGACCTTCCATATTGGTGGCATCCACTATATGATACCTCCTTGATCATGCCAGTGTTCATGAGATTTCAGCTCTCGTGACTTGTTCCAGTATATGTCAGATATTTCCAGCCACTATGGAGATCTTGATCCGTTATATATCTTCAGCCTTTGTGGAGATCATTGTACTTTGTATATCTTCATCATGGAGATTCTGATATATGTATATTGTACGTGGCAATGACCACATATGTTCTATCATGTTTCATGCCTATTCATGGCCATTGTACTCTTATGTATCTGGGACTGCTATGTATTCGCAGTTATATGCAGAGTTGTATTACGGTATTATGCTGATTGGGTGGCTGGTCTTCCATTTGGGTACCTTCATCACTTCACTTCTAGGATGGACTTATAATGTATTTCAGCCATCGTATAACCCCTCTGATCTCATACATTAGGGGGCATCTGTTATAGGGGATTTCACCGCACTAGGTGAATCACAAATTGTATGGCCTTCCCCTGTCCCGCTGCAGACTCATTAGCCCCTATGGACCAATTGTTGTCTTTTGATGTATCATCGACCATCCCTAAAAACATTAGAAAACTGATATACGTAGCATTTTCCCCGATAACCGCGTACATACACGGATATTCCCCTTATAGTTGCGTACATCGGGATGTGTACATAATCCAAAATCCTTTGGAGCGTTCCTTGTCTTGGATCCGACTCACATGACTCCTGGCCTTCCATATGCCTTGAGATCGCATGGATTCAACCTTTCAGTATCACTTTGAAAAGCTATATAAGGAACCCTTGAGACATTGAAAGCAAGGAGAGAGAATTGAGAGTACCGAAACTATAGTCCATTGTTGCCAGAGCTTATGCTTGAGTCTGCATCCCTTTGTCCCTTGGAGCACTGTTGTGTTCTTCCCAAGCTTTCCTTTTGCTAGTAAGCTTGCTATCGAAGTGATGGAGGATTGAGGTGGTGGAGGCCCAAGTGGGGGATTCAGTTTCTCCGGTTTGAAGACGTGTCGTCAGAGGTTTTCACTTGTAATCTTTGATTTATATTAATAGAAATATCTTTTCCTGTCCAGTAATGTGTATTTGAATGAATATTGTTTCCATTGGAATATGTCAAATGCTTATACATTATTGATTTATATATGCTAGAATAGATCTAACACCATGAAATATAGTATGCTTGTATTGTTTACTTGTTGTTGAGGACGTGCTATAACAATTCAAGCTGAAGATTGGGAAGCTCAACGGGGATCTACTTCAACCGTCCGGAATAAGGTACAAGGTTCGATCCTTTAGTGTTAGATGTTTTTATTTCTATTGCATATTGGGAAAGATTGATTTCTGGAGTCTAGCTGTCTATTATGGTACCCCAAGCCATAGGAATTTCTCTCCGTAACAACCTCTTCTCAAGACTTTGCTATTGCAACTTGTCTTTTACCTGCTCATACAATTCATCTCCAGCAACATGACTAACAATCTGTTGCCTCAAATCTGATTGGAAAATACTAAGAGATGCCACTTGCATTTCCTGCACCTTCCTGCTGAGTGCATCAGCTACCTTATTTTCTTTTCCCTTTATGTGCTTGATTTCAAAATCAAATTCACATAAAAACTCCAGCCATCTTGCTTGCCTAGCATTCAAAGTAGGCTGATCAAATAGATACTTCAAACCACAATGGTCTGTTTTGAGCTCAAATATCCTTCCCATCAAGTAATGTCTCCACATCTTGAGAGCATGTACTATGGCTGCAAGCTCTAGATCATGAGTGGCATAGTTCTTCTCATGCTCCTTCAACTTTCTTGAATCGTAACATATCATGTGGTTGTCCTGCATAAGGACTCCTCCAATCCCTTGTCTGCATGCATCAGTACACACCACAAAATCTTTCTCTGGATCTGCAACCTTCAATACTGGTGCACTAGTGAGAAGATTCTTCAACTCCTGGAAGCTTTCTTCACACCTTGATGTCCATTCAAACTTCATCCCCTTCTTCTGCAAAGAAGTGATGGCATGTGCAACTTTGGAGAATCCCTCAATGAATCTCTTGTAGTATCCTGCAAGTCCCATGAAAGATCTTACATCTGTCACATTTCTTGGAGTAGGCCAATTCATAATGGCTTCAATCTTTTCAGGGTCCATGGATATACCCTCCTCTGAAATAATGTGACCCAAATACTGAATTCTATCTCTATATAAGTCACACTTGCTCAGCTTTGCGTACAACTGATGCTCCCTGAGCAAATTCAATGTCAATCTCAAATGTTCTTCATGCTCTTCCTCATTCTTAGAATAAACAAGAATGTCATCAAGGAAAAAAAGAACAAAATTGTCCAAATACCTGCTGAATACGCTATTCATAAGGCGCATAAATGTAACTGGTGCATTTGTGAGACCAAATGGTACCACTACAAACTCGTAATGCCCATACCTTGTCCTGAAGGTGGTCTTATGAATGTCTTCATCCTTGATCCTTACCTGATGGTCACCAGACCTCAAGTCAATCTTGGAAAATACCCTTGCTCCTCTCATTTGATTAAAGAGGTCATCAATCCTAGGAAAAGGATATTTATTCTTCACAGTAACCTTGTTTAATTGTCTATAATCGATACATAACCTGAGTGTACCATCTTTATTCTTTACAAACAGAACTGGTGCTCCCCAAGGAGACACACTTGGCCGAATATACTTCTTTTTCAACAAATCTTGCAGTTGCATCTTCAATTCTAGCATCTTCGGTGTACTCATCCTGTAGGGTGCCTTGGACACTCATGCTGCTCCTGGCACAAGTTCAATTGTGAAATCAATGTCCCTGTTTGGAGGAAGCCCTAGAATCTCATCAGGAAACACATCCCTGAATTCCTCTAACACCTGATATTCCTCCAACCGAGGAGTTTCATCTCTCTTTTCCTCCAAAATCTGAGCTGCATACAATTGACAACCCTTCCTACAGAACTTCTTTAACTATATTGCTGAAACCTGCCTCACTGAAATCACCTTTGGAATGCCTTTCACAACTACTAGGTTTCCTTCTTCATTCATGCATTCAAAAGTCTTATTGTAGCAATCAAGCTTCACCCTGTGATCTTCTAACCAATCCATTCCAA
This sequence comes from Pseudotsuga menziesii, assembly GCA_001517045.1. Lineage (NCBI taxonomy): Eukaryota > Viridiplantae > Streptophyta > Pinopsida > Pinales > Pinaceae > Pseudotsuga > Pseudotsuga menziesii. Next base: position 185,881 of record LPNX011180883.1, on the reverse strand, counting down.
TGAGAACATCATAGGAACCAAGCGGTAGAACATTCAGATCTACACACATGACCAATCCATTCATGACCAATGGACATTTCTCTACCACTTCACTAACCTTTCTCTTAGTTCCAGTAGCTTGCTGAACTAACCAAGACTTTCTATGCTTTACTTTCTTAAAAGCACAAATATCCACTATTCTAGGAGTGATGTAACTGTGCGTAGAATCGGGGTCAATCAAAATAGAAATAGATTGCTCAACAATCTTACCTGCTACTTCAACCATATCTGACTGGTGATCTACTTGACGGTCCTCCAGTGCTGCATAGATCCTAGGAACTACCCTTTCCATTTGACCCACTGTTTCTGCTTCTTGAATGTTATAAGCTGTCCTTGCACTCTCATTCTCGAGTGGACAATTTCTGCGCATGTGGGGTCCTCCACGTTTCCAACATTGAAGTGGCCCTCTATTTTGTTGTGGATCCTTAGGCTTTTCTCCTGTCACTCCAACTGGTTTACTCGCAGCTTGGGATGGTTGCTTCTGCTGATTCTTGAAGCTAGAAGGTTTGAAACCTTTCTTTCTTTGGTCAAACTTCTCATTCTTCTTGTCTTTCCATGCCTTATGGTAATCTGGTTTACCTTTGCTTTGCTCATAGCAATACTTAGCTTGTCTTATTGCTTCTTCAAGAGTCCTAGGTTCATAAAACTCAATTCTATCTCTGTAAGACTGGGGTAATCCACTCAAAAAACGCTAGACCTTCACTTTTTCATCTTTGATGTACTGGACATACCTCAATAGCTCTAAAAACTTATTTTCATACTCTTCCATGGTCTGCTATCCCAATATCAACTCATGGAACTCCTTAATCTTGTCATCATAATACCTGTCAGAGAGGTATTTCTGCTTGAAATACTTCTTGAACTATTTCCACTTAAGTCTCCTTTCACTAATCCTCTTCACTTGCTTGAAGTGTTCCCACCAAATGGATGCTCTTCCATTCAGATTGAATATGGAAACTCTTGCCTTCATGTTTCCTGAATAATCATGCACTTGAAAGTACTTCTTTATCCCAAGAAGTCAAGCTTCAGCTTCTTGTCCAATCTTTACCTCACCATAAAATGTAGGAGGTTTAGCTTTCTTAAATTCATCTTGAGAATGATCCCTATGGTGCCTCTTTCTTTTTCTTCTATGAGAAGAAGAACTTGAATCCCTGTTGGATTCTTCAGAATCAGATAATCCACTAGAAGTCCTTCTCCTTCTCCTAGGGCTGCTCTTACTGCCTTCTGGGCTTGCTGTACCTCGTCCAGAGTCTATCTTTCTTTGCAAGTCTGTCAAACTCTGCAACATTGCAGCATTCAACTGATGCTGCTCTTCCTGGGATTTAATCAAGCTTCTCATAGTAGCTACAACATCTGACACTATCTCTTGGAATCTCCTTCGATTAGACTCTATGTCATCATTTCTATTACGAACATTTTCTCCCATGGCATCTTGGGCATGCTCATAAGAATCTCGAGCATCATATCTATCATGGGTTCTCATAACTGAACCACCACTTACTTACCACACTGCACTACTTGGAATACTTCCCTTGAAGGTGACTATGATTCTGCAAACGTGTTAATAATACAAATGTTAGATGTATATCATATAAATCAGAATCACTTACCTTCTCTTGGAATAACCATAAAATAACAATTTGCCAAAACACTAGATTTTTGTAAATTATTGATTTTCGGGCAATCCAGCGCATAAGATTGCTGCCTCTTTTCTCACTTTCAGCCCTGGAAATCCACTGAAAAACCACTGAAAATTCCTCTAAAAAATAGCTGAATTTTCCTTTGTTCAATTGGGCCTCTTCCCCAAATTATTCTTCCGCAGAAACGACTCTCGAACCACTTTCTCTTCCACAGAATCGACTCTTGGACCACTTTCTCTTCTACAGAATCGGCTCTTGGACCACTTTCTCTTTCATAGAATCGGCTCTCAAACCACTTTCTCTTCCACAACGGTGGCTCCTGGAATGCTTTCCCATTTTGATCGGCGTCAGCAGCCTTTTTGGTCGGAAGCTGTAATGCTTTTGCTTCCGCAATGGCGGCTCCAGGAACTATTCTTTCTTCCAATCAGCGTCGAAAGTCTTTTTACATCGGAAGCCAAATTACTTTGGCTTCCGCAATGGCAGCACTCCAAACAATAACTTCTTCTGATCGGTGAACTGACTTGTCTAGCATCGGTAGTCTTTTTACATCGGAAGCCAAATGACCTTGGCTTCTGCAATGGCGGATGCTCGAACACTTTCTCTTCCGACGGCCATCAAAACACTTAGAAAATTCCCACGATTTTCTTTCTAACTGTGCTTCGTCGGCAGGCTTCCTCTAACTCTTCCGCAATGGCGGACGGGAAACCACTAACTCTTCTGCTATATCAAAAGTCCACTTCGCGAACTCTTTCGCAAGGGCGGAAGTCCATTTCACGAAAAATTCTGCAACGGCAGAAGTTCACTTTGACAACTCTTCCAATTGGTGAACTAAATTCGAGCCTTAACCTTTTTGACGTGTCGGTGATCGGAGGACTTCTTACATCAGAAGACAAATGAATTTGGCTTCCGCAACAGCGGCTCGCCAAACATTAACTTCTTCCAATTTTTCTCAAACTGTTCCGTCGGCCAGGCTTCTGCTATGCTTCCGCTACTTCGAAAGTCCTTCCCCGTTGGAAGACTTGGCGGTTTGGACTTCCACAACGACGAACAGGAAACCACTAAATCTTTCGCTACATTGGAAGTCTTTACCATTTGGTGACCCGACTGTTCAGCACTTAAACAAATTTTTGAATTTTACAGTCATTTAGATTATGACTTCTACTGGGAAGAATGAAATACAACCTCTGTCACTGCACCCTTCATGGCTCATTCAGGCCCATGTTGAAACATGGGCTCTGATACCATACTGTCACGTCCCCGTGCCTCCAAACGGAAAAGAGGATGCGACCCAACCTTCAATAGACCAGGTTAAGAGCCCCATGAACAAATGCATACATAAAATTGCTGAAACAGAATGCTTAAACTTCTATATTGAACTAGAATATGCTCACATGAATATTTATCATGCATAGATGCAATCATCTATCAGACACAGTGGAAACATCATACATTCAAACAAGCATTCATGCAACATGTTCATCATTTTCATTAGCAGAAATTAAGGTTGCAGAAGTAAAAATGGACAAGATCACTTATCTTATGAAAACTTCGCTCTGCAACCAGCTATGTCGATGCAACGTTCCACCCAACCATAGGCCAGCGTGCTCCTTAATCTCTCAGCAGCGCTGCCACCCCCGAGTTGGGCATGATTCTCCAAGGATAAGGGAACTAGCAGGATTACACATAGCCAAGGATATACAACACACAGCCAAGCCAACACAGTTGGGTTTATCAGGCCATCAAGGAGTGGGAAAGGCTCAATGCTAAGATGGTGAGCTCGTTACAGAGCCAAGAACACCTACACCAAAACTAGCCTGACCTCTAAGACACCCAAACACACCCAACATAAGGAATCAGTCCCTTCTCTTCTACACAGTCCCTTAGGCCCTACATTCCCTTCTAGTGCTATTCAGGGGTGATGGAGAAGAAGGCCAGCCCTCTAGCTCTGTCTATGTGGTTTCCAGTCACCAGGTTTGTCAAGAAAAACTAATCCCCCATCCCTGCTCCTCTCATAGTCCGAAGACCAACCATTGCACTCAGGCAATTAATTTAGCTATCACAGCTTAAACAGGGAACAACGGCTCCCAAGTGATTATAAAGTCCCACTGAACATATTAGCATACCAATTTAAAACATGGGGGGGTAAACAACAGTTCTGAAATGTAATTAGCATACATTACCAACATACACGGGGAAAACAACAGTCCATTTTTCACAATCGAGGCTGCTAAGGAAAAATGTATGCAGACCACACTTGGGGACGAATTTACAGTATCCCGACCGGTGTGTATACAGCCACAATGAAGAACCCACAAAT
>LPNX011180883.1:156959-181540 GCA_001517045.1 Pseudotsuga menziesii | reverse complement strand
CTATAAATAGACTGGATGGACTCCCGATTTAGACATGACTCCCGATTTAGACATATGACCAAATTTGGACAAGGGAGGATTAATAATCCTAACAAAATTAACCACTGAGCAAAGGACGGAGCCACACCATTCTCAAATTCGCAGAGGAGAAACTACGTGGTTAAAACCAGAAATATTGTGCGTGAGAGACTGATGAACGAGCAATGGTTCAGGAGCGAAAATGAACAGCCCCCAGAGAGGACGCGGAAGTGGATGTGCATGAGCCTTCAGCACAGTCGTGGAGAGTGAAATCCCTGCATGTGGATGAGCAATGTGAGGAAGGAACAGATTGTGGAGGTGAACAGCAAAATCATGAGGTCCTGAATTGGAGAGTGCATAAAGGTTTTTCCTGCCATAGTGAATTCAACAGTGGGTGGAATGTGCATGTGGGTGAGGACTGACAGTCCTGCCACCCCACTCCCAAAACAATTAACTGCCTCAACCACCAACAGCCATTATTTAATGAAAGTGGTTGGAATAAAACAAGGTAAGAACACACATGGATTTTCACCCTATTGGCCAAAGTTGGAAAAATTCCCCCACATCCTCATCCTTGGGAAAATCATGCCCCTTTCTCATTTTAGTTTACGCGATTGTAGCTGGTCAGGTTCATTTTTAATTATAGATGCATATTTACATGATGACCGTCATAATATATGCCGCATGGCCTGATATACCATCGGTGACAATTCAAATCCAAAACATAACATAACCAACCAATGGTGGGGCCTTGGCCTTTATCTCCACACCCTGATCATTTACAATTTATACATCATATACATCTAATGTAACGGGGTCAAAATCGGGACATTACAGGGAGGAGTGTTACAATTTGTGTTATGAAGAATGCAATCAGCCTGTTACAAACTCTGTCTATGGTGGTTTTAAAGAATATTTAATACCTATATATGATGAATATGGTGTTGACTACTTGGAATATGAGGATGGCTAATTGGAATATGAAGTTCCTAAATGGGATGTCTCTTCATGTTTTTCAAATTCAGAATTTTCATGTCAAGAAGAGTTTATTTCACTTGATTTTATTGAAGAGATTCCCTATGAAATATAGGAAAAGAATCAAGTTTTAAATTCTAGAATTTTCAATGAAAGAGTTGATGTCTCATGTACAAATTGTCAGGAGCATTCCTTACATGATTCTTTTAAGGAGCAATTTGACAGTGTGCAGGTGGGGTTACAGTTTGAGGAACCTTATTGGGGCAAGCAAATGATAGAATAATTTGAAGACTATCCTAAATTTTATGATCCAACGTCTAAATATATGGAGCAACATTGTCATGGAAGGTGCATAACAGAAAATTTGGAAGGTTGTCATGATCCAATCACTGGATATGTGGAGAAGCTTTGCAGTGGGAATGGTGGGTTGTGTGTTTGTAGAAAATATTAGATCAAGCACAATGAAGGAGCTCAATCATGGGATCATAACCTATAGTCATTAATTCCTTCATTTCTGATCAAGCATGATGAAGGAGCTGTATCTGAGGGATCATTTTCTTGATTGGGTTCACTAGAGGTCAGAATTTACTTGATTGGGCATCGGTCCTCAGTAAGTAGAGTAGGTAGGTGTGAATAAGCTTGACATGGCAAGTATTTCTTTAGTAATTTTTCAGTTTGTTTTTTGTATCAGTTCAGTTTTTGTTTTCAGAGCATGTTGAGAATTTCAAGTGGGACCAGCCCAATGGATCAGGAACTTGGTCTACGTGGTTCTTTGCTACCTCACAAGGAGGATAACATCCTCAAGTTGGAACCGTTGTTAGAACCTGTGTTAAATTTTGAATTTTTCTACATAGGCCCCTGCACTAATTCCACCTACAAAGGTCTGGATCAGTAAAAGAAGGGGTAAGGTCAAAAAAATTTCATGTTATATATCCTAAGTAAGTGTTGAGCATGTGTTAACCCAAAAATATCCCATCTTGCTCCATATAGCCTGCACCATATGAATACACCCATTTCCTAACCCTTGTTTACCCCCACATCCTTGTGTAACCTATGCTTTCCCCTCAAAGGCTCAAAAAATATCAAAAAGGGGCTTAAAACCCCACGAAAGAGCCAAACTAGCTCACAAAGGGGCTAAAAACCCTAAAAGGGACTAAAAACCACAAAGGGAGCTAAGAAAGAGGCAGAAAGGGATAAAAACCCTAAAACAAGAGAAGAAAGATATAAATAAGAGGGTGGGGGTCACTCTCAACTCATGTCCATTTCTTCCTACCATTATTATGCCCGCATGAGTGCCTTGAGAAACCATTATTCTCAAGCCACTCACTCCCTTCACTTCATCTCCTCCACTAGGTAAACCTCTTGTGTGTTGAGCCTTTCTCCACACCATCCAACCTTGTGGAGAGGAAGCTTCTTGAGCCAGGGAATGGTGGCCCCATTTTAAATCCAACTGGAAGGTGTATGGTCCTCTTGCTTTTGTTCTCTCATTTCGTAGGTTGTTTAGATGTATATGTTGTGATTTCTGAAATTTTTGTTGTAGGTTTTTATTTGTTTGCTTCTAACAATTTGCTACAGGTACTTCTCCATCCATAGATTCTATCATTCTGTCCTATAGAGGAAAGGTTAGTGCTTCTGCACATAGCTAGGGATTTAAGCCTACTACAGTTTGGCGACTCCACTGGCTCGATCCCACTGGATCCCTAGGGTTTAATAGCTTTTGTAGATTTTTAACTAGTTGCTTAGTAGTTTCTTTTTAGTTTTCCTTCATTTATGTTACTGGTCGAGCCCTCCCAAGGCTGACCTGAGCTCGTTTGGCCACAGTACTAGTTATTGTCAGCCATTCCCAGTTCTGATTTTAATTTTTTTCAGTTTACGGTTTGAGTCGCCCCTTTCGAGATGAAATAAGTGACCCCCTCACCTATTTCAGGACAAAAGAGGTGACCCCCTCACTAGATTAGCCTCGATAGGAGAGACTTACCTATATAGGATCAGTCTCCTATTTTGGGCTGAAAGGAGCGACCCAGTCACCTATTCAGGCCTAAAAAGAGCGACCTAGACACCTATTTAGGCCTGAAAAGAGTGACTTGCAATTTATTTTTTTAAGGGTCAGAAGTGACCCAGTTGTTTTCTGGATTGGTCTTCTTGTTTGATTAACTGTTTAAATTTCAATCTACTTACTATGCTATTAATTCCATACCATTTTATCTTCAGTATCTTATAGTTAAATACATTGAGAACTGACCTCCTTGTTCAACCCTTCCTCCTCTGCTCAGTCATCACCCTCCAAGGTCTTATGAGATAAGACGGAGGGTTGAGCAAGCATAGTAATAGGCACTTGTTCTTTCTATTGCTCTAAACCACTAAAAATAAGTGTTTTGGAAGCTAGAGGGGGTGGAGACGGTTGAGAGTCTCACGATATTCGCATCCTCTATGTTGAGCAACCTTGCATTTGAGGAGTGACCTATGGATCTATGGGTGGGATTGTTCCCAAGTTTATGAGAGCGCGGCACTCCTTGGCCTAAGAGGGATAAAAAATAGGGCACTCACATTGTAGATTATCATTTTACATTCTTATAGTGCACTTTGGTTCTATTCATTTTTGTTGGTTCATATGTTATAAGTTATGTTTCCCATTGCCTCAACTATGCATAATTTCCAGTACCACTTGATTATTACATGATTAAAAAATAATAAAATAAATGGAACTCAATACAAAGTACACACATAACTATACCAAACAATTCAACCAAACTCGGTTCATGACCTCGAGCGAGCCTCTAAAAGTAACCAATTTACTTTAATTCAAAATTTTGCATTTTGAGAACATAAGTCCCTGATTTCCTTAACCATGGGAAGTGCTTTGGATACACCCTAAAACCCATTGTGAGGAGTACCATGGGAACCCCAAAGTAGTTGGCCAATGAGAGGAATTTCCAAGCAAAACGGGAAACGACCCCTACCAATTGACTAGAACGCACGTGAGGAAAAAGTCAAGCATCGTCTTCTGGAAGTCTTGGTGGCTGGGTGACCACCTATAAGCCAATAGGAAACCATTGAAACTGGTATCCAATTTTCATCATCGGTCACTATCAAGCAAACACCTCATCATCGGTCACTATCAAGCAAACACCATTGATCCACCACACTCTTCCTCACACCTAAGAGGTAATCCACCTTAGTTTGGGTCTTTAGACTGTCACCTTCGAGACCACTCTCAACAGCCTTCCTCACCATCAGAAGGCCATACATCCTCTGATTCTGGCTCAAATTCCTACCAATCTAGCCACATTTGCACACCACACTTTCTAGCCCCATGGATAGCGTAAATCCTGACACCTTCTTTGGAGGGACATTTGGTAGTGGACCCATGTCAATGCCTCACATTGCAACCACAATTGTAGCTAGCGGCCCTAGAACTATTACAAAATCCATGGTGAGTCTGCAAACCATTAGTAGTTGTCCCATACCAACCTCTATCATTACCACAGTACTGCCATTCATACCTGGAGACAGTGGCCCTTCCACGACTATTTCGACTATCCCCATTGTGGGAAGTTAGTTTCAGGTACCCCTAGTCATGTAGGGACACAACACTCCTACAAATACCAATGCCATTGTCATCCCCCCTCACACCAACCTTGTTCCTAACCTCTCGTTCATGGCTTGCCTAAACTTTCCTGATCTGGCCGAGTTGACCAACGACCCAATCTATCATCAAGCCCATTAGCCTCCCATGCCAACCAAACTCCCCTCAAAATTCCAAATTTTGAAGGGAAGTTAGGGGAGTGCCCCCAAAACCACATCATGACATTTCATCTATGGCTCTCATCAAACAACATTATGGATGATTCGATTAGACTTGGGTTATTCTAGCATAGTCCCGCAGGCACCATAGCCAAGTGGTACATTGATATTCTGCAAGATGCCTACCCGAGCTTCAACTCTTTATCCTTCATGTTCCTACAGTATTTTCAACTCCATGTTCATTATGATGAGGGCATGGAGATAATCCTATCTTTCTACCAAAATATGCCAACTCACATAACCGACCACATCCACGAGTGGCAGCGACATCGCAACATATACAAGATCAAGCTTGACAACATAATATTCCTTTATTGGTTTTTGAAAACCTTACTACCTCCCATCACTAAGGGCATCACCTCCAAACATCCCCAAATCAAGGAAGAGGTCATCCTGAAGACCCAATAGTTTGACTTGATCTATGCTAAGTCTGGATATCTTTACACCATTATTCCAAATGCCCCGCAAGCCGACACCTCGCACCGCGATGCCCCAGGGGCATCCCATGCTATGGACGACATCATAGGCTCCATCTCTTAGCATCAACCATACTACATGACACCTATGATTATGCCACTGCACACAAGAAACACCCCCAGTGTTGCACAAAATCACTCGCTACTCGATTATTCTAGGATGATGTTCCATTTCAAAGGCATGACCTCGTACAGGAAACTAGCACCAACTCAACATACCCATGCACTAACTTAGCTGACGAAACCATATCTAGGACAAAAGACTGGATTTGTAGCCCCTCCAGCTCCTCTAGCCTATTATGCTCCACCCATGCAGGCCTCTTTGGCCCCTACTCGAGCTCCCCCCATGCCCATTGGACAAGTTTTTCCCCAAAAAAGTCATCCCAACCAACTTTCCCCCAATAACCAACAAGGGCAAGGTAGAAATAACCGAGCTAGGAATCAGGGAAACAACCAACCGCAAGGAGGAGGCCAACAGCCAAATCCTCCCAACAATACCAGCGCAAACCGACTAGCTCAAAATCCCCAACAACCCAACCCACCTAGACAAAGCACCCCATTATGAACAAACCATCCATGCAAACTATGTGACGTCTACGGTCACTATATGCATGTATGCCCCCTTATGGGTCACGCCAAGTATGCTCTCCAGAATGAGGCTCAACATGGTAGCTCAAGCCCAACCTAATCTAGCACCACCAGGACCTTCACCCATGGTGCTCCAAAACCCATTACCACTTCAAGGATTGGTAGCAACCACAATTGCTCCCCAACGTGCTTTCACTGCCCCTGTCGCACGTCTGCCAATAGAGACATGTGTTCACCACCTCCTAGCACTGACAACCAAAGAGGTCAATTTGTAGAAAAGGAAAAATCAGTATGGGTCCAATACTGAACCCGCTGACTCATCAGCGGCATCCACGTCCAACACAACCAACATACCTCTTCACTTACCCCCTTTTCCCCCATGCACCCCCATGTGACGGGTTGCCAACAATGCTACGGCTAGAGCTACAGTGAACTATAGCATCATCGATGACTTGGCCTAGTCACCTATGACCATGTCCACTCTCAAAGTACTAAAAACATGCCTACCATAGAGAAAAGCATTGCTGACCACGCTTGGTGCCATAGACCCCTTTGACTCCAAATTAATGACATTTGATTTGGACAACGAAAAGCCCATAATTCCATCAAATATCGCCTTCCAAATTTTGATATTAATATGGAATTTGGTCATGCATCGATGTATTATGCACGAGGGTGAATCCACTTGTGTAATGTCAGTATTGATTTGGCAGAAACTCGGTTCTCCCATCCTCCAACCGTCGACTAGCACATTGCGCAATTGTGATGGCCACCCCACAAAATCCCATGGCATCCTTCCACAGATCCCGATATCATTAGCCTGTAAAATGGTGTTGATTGACATACAGGTGGTCAATGCGCAGTTGGAATATAACCTTCTCTTGGGATGGAGTTACATGTACACCATGAGAGTCATACCATCCACTGTGTTTCTCCTTATGATGTTCCCCCATGACAGGAATATTGTGATGGTGGATCAACTAAATTACCACGATCTACAGGGGGAAATTGCCACAGCCAATGTCATTCCCACTATGGATACTTCCTTCAACAATGCAGCCACTCCCTCATTATTGGTTGTAGGTCTTGGGTTTTTCACTGATACAGCCATGAAAACTTCTTTCTCATTCTTAACTCCCCCACCAGCACCAAGTGAGACTACGGATTTTTGCATGCTCTCATCTAGCATTGCTGCACCTAAAATCCAATCGCATCCACAACACTAACCAAAGCCACAGCTACATCCATAGTTGCAGCTCCATCCACAGCCAGAACCCCATCTGCATCCAAAAAATCAGTTGCAACCTCAACCTCAGTTACCAAGGAAACATTGGGGTTCATTGCCACTCAACATGATCCTTTTCCTTGTCCTACCATCCTGGATCGTGAGTAAGTCTATCTTGGCAACCCGCAATTTATATGATTTCACACTGGGAATTCCTATGTGGTACCTTGAACCACCTACCCTACCTCTGAGGCCCCAGGAAGTGTTGACTCCTATCCATCCAATTGAGATGATGTTGCACCTATCTCTAGGTCCATCAAAGACTCTTGTCTCCAATCTTGCCCCTCTTCCTCCAACAGAGACTAGGGGCAAGGCCACCAAAACCAGAACGAATACCATTTACATGATCTCTAGCACTAGTTTTCCTTTCATCTTTTTAGCTATGGAAGATCACCCTGATCTATCCCAGAACCACTTACGCGATGATGGAGAGATCTGTAAGACTTCCTTTGGTTTTACCCCTTTCCCTTTAAACCATAGTGTGGAATCAATTCTTCCCATAAAATACCATATTCCATCACCCTGCCTTGCCAATGACCTTCATCTCGGTAAGGGGGCATACCTCATCGCTGACTCAGATGGTCACCTCTTAAAGAGGCCTCACAATAGGCTCTACCTCAAGAGATTCTTTGACTGATATAACCATCATGAGTCACTTATATTGTAGTTTTTTCTTTTTGTTTTGCATCGTTTTTACCACAAGTCTGTAACCCCCTCCATTACTCATTCTACTTCTAGTGGCATTGAGTCCATTGTAGAACTCTGTTGCATCATTTTCATGTGATCAGGTTGATATGATCCCTTCCCTTATGTTGCTAGTAGTCCACTGGAGGGTACGGTCCCACATCTACACATGCACACACTATGTCGCACGTGTGATCTAGCTACCATCATGCTACCATACCATCAGGTCCCTAGACTTGTCTTGGAGGTCGAGGCCTCTCCCTATATCCCTTGTAGTCAATATGGATCATCCTCTACAAGGATCAAAATATTCCACCATTGTGCAAAAATCTCCATGGTCGAGAAAAAAAATTCTAGACTACCTCCCTCCTTACCAATTCTCCAGTCCATTTCCCAGAGTCACGTTGATTTGCATACCGCTAGGTGACTTGCACATTGTATGTTGAACTAGATTCATACCCATATTCCTCCATTCGGTCCAGTATTTCCCCCTACACCATTGCACTAGGGGTAACATCACTAGCTACTAGTCAGAGTCATCTGGAGTCAACTTGAGACATTGGTCCCACCTCTAGGTTCAATTTTTCATCCTCTATATTTTGATGAGACCATTGTCTTGTGTTTAGTAAGTGACTTTTGAGGAATTTTCTTGGACTTTACCTCGGTTTACATTCCCTTGGCATGTAACTGTCTCCAAATCTGTACTGACATCATATGTATTCTAATCTGTCCACTGTAACTTACACTGATTCTCTAGACCATTTCCTGGAAGTCACCTTGATTTGCATGCCTTTGCCACATAGATTCACGTTCCTCTATCATGAAATGTACCGTGCATGTATTGGTATGTTCAAGAGCCACCTACTCCATCAATGTTGCACGGTTGGTCACCTTTGACCACCTTTCACTGTCCCACCATGGGGCACCACAAGTGGCCTCAGCTTGGTTGACCATAGCGGAGTTTCTGTTAAGATATTTTTTGACTCCTAAAAGAATGAAAAGATTGTCGGGCCCTTGCTTCCTTTGCCACTCATTAAAGTACAAGAAAGGGCATCTACACAGTCTCATTTATCTCCTTTTCTAGACCGTATAGATTACCACAGGATAGGGACCACCTTGGCACATTCAAGACAAGAACATTTTCCTTTGCATCCTTTTATGCTTTCTTGGGCATTGGGACCAAACTTTACGAAAAATCTTTCCATGTGTTGTCTTTAAGCTCTTTTCCAGCCTTCTCATCAAGAAAAAATCGCCGAGAAAACTTGGTTACATTCATGCTCGTAAAATTATCTAAATGACCGTCCAGTCAATATAGGTTTAACCTTTTTTTGGCCTGATTGGACTACCAATGGTAAATAAGTCTCCCATCCCCTAAAGGATGGGCAAGCTCTCCTATGTACACTTTTATCCTTTTTCAGGAACTGGAGATTATCAACGAAAAAGAGACCCCATTGGTCTTCTTCATTCTTTCAGACTCTCTAAACTTGAAAGCACCATCGAGCATTTACTTTCTCAGGCTCGCTCAAAATCCATAAGATCATACCACAACGCTGTCTTTTGGCACCACCCGATGTGTTACAGTTTGGCAACATTCTCCCCTTTGGGTTGCCTTTGTTCAGAGTATTCTACAATGAGTCTTCCTTGGATCCCATGGATACCAAAAGTGTCTACCTCCCCCAAGTATTTCCCATTTTCAATTATGTTCCCGGTATAACAATTATGATCCCCCTCCCTTGAGTAAGTTTCATTTCCTGCTCAGTCAGCTCTATCGTCATACTTTGAACAAAGGAAGTTTGAGTCCCCTATGACTCCCTGCCCCTGTTCCCCCATTCACTGTGTTAGTCCCCATATTGTCTCACATATTTGGTTATCTCCCTCACACTCTTGGTCAAGGAAACACCATTGCCTTGGTCTGTTGAAGGTGTCCCTCTGTCAATGACAACACATCTATTCTAGAGGATAGACCCAGAGGTCCCTGTATCCTGGTTTCATTAACCTCATTCATGATTTCCTTGGACCACTTGAGAGGAGCCCTTAGTGCCTCTTGGGATGGTTGTGTCTCACGTGTTTGACTTCAGCAACATCATCACACTGTTGAGATTCATATAGGGTATTTTTCTGTATAGTATTTGGTCAAAGACCCTGAGTGTCACATGACTCTATCATATTGGTGAGTCCATTAAAGGACCCAAAGAGGTTTATGTCCCTTGTGATTTCTGGGTTGCGTTGGAGACAGTGTTCAAAAGCCCCAAAGTAGTGCTATTGTATATATTCATGATTGATGTGGCATATTGTACCACAGAGACTCTGACTCTTCGTCAATGATTCCCTACAATTATGTACCTCTCCATATCCAACAGACCATCAGTTATGAAGATATAGCATTCCATGAGAATTCCATGGGTCCAATGTATCAGTTCTTTAGATCAGTATTGTATTGAGCCTCTCATTGTGGCCACCATTATGTAACAACATTTGTACATGATCGGATCTTGTATTTTGGAGCCTTGATCAACTTATTCTCTTCTAACATTGTTACAAGCATGGGTATGCTTGCCTCGTCCATATACATGTCACATATTCTTTGTATCTCACCCATTGATGGGAACCAATATTAACACAAAACCAAAGCCACCATGCCCCAAACCAGGAAGCACTGCCTCTCCCTAGAGATCCTATGATCTCCGTCAGCCATATGATGAGCTCCTGCCCTCACACATTAGGGGGCAATCTATTAATTCAAAAAATTACCCAACTTGCTCCATATGGTCTACACCACATGAAGACATCCAATTCCTAACCCTTGTTGACCCCCACATCCTTCTTTAACTTATACTTTCCCCTCAAAGGCTCAAAAAATATCAAAAAGGGGCTTTAAAACCCACAAAAGAGCCAAAATAGATATAAGCTTAGAAAGGGGCTAAAGCCCTAAAAAAGGGGCTAAAAACCCTAAAAGGGCCTAAAAACCCCAAAGGGAGCTTAGAAAGAGGCGAAAAGGCTTAAAACTTTGACCAAGGGCTAAAAACCCTAAAATAAGAGAAAAAAACTATAAATAAGAGGGTGTGGGTCACTCTCAACTCATGTCCATTTATTCCTACCATTATTATGCCCGCGTGAGTGCCTTGAGAAACCATTATTCTCAAGACACTCACTCCCTTCACTTCATCTCCTCCTTTAGCTAAACCTCTTGTGTGTTGAGCTTTTCTCCACACCATCCAACCTTGTGGAGAGGCAGATTCTTGAGCCAGGGCATGGTGGCCCCATTTTAAATCCAACTAGAAGGTATATGGTCCCATTGCTTTTGTTCTTTCATTTCATAGGTTGTTTAGATGTTCATGCTGTGATTTCTGACAATTTTGTTCCAGGTTTTTCTCTGTTTTCCTCTAACAATTTGTTGTAGGTACTTCTCCATCCACAGACTCTATCCTTCCATCCTATAGAGGGAAGGTAGGTTCTTCTGCATGTAGTTGGGGCTTTAACCCTACTACAACATGTTCTAAAGGATCCATCCCTTGTCGAAAGTGAATAAAACAGTAAAAAATACTTAGGCACGACCTTGGAAATATGCCTAAGTAATAAAAATCGGATCAAGGTTAAAAGCTGATAGCAATGGATGACTTGGATGCATAGTGGAGAAAATCAAAGGCCCGAAATTGTTTCATCCAATGGAAAATCAAGAGTAGAAAAGCAGAAAAGGAAAGTCTTGGTTGTGACAATTGGTAAACCCGACTTCCTTTTTCAGCAGTTTGAGATTTGACGGCCCAAAATGTTTCTGCCAAAGATCAATGGTAAAAAAAGGGTGGAAGTGTAAAGGACAAGATATTTGGTTATGAAGTTGAAATTCTAATTTCTACTTTCCATGGTCCAAGATATGATGGTCAAAGATGACATCGGCATAGACCAACAATCCAACAAAAGGAAGAAGTGGAAAGGGCAAGAAATTTGGTTTTGAAAGTTTGAATCCTGAATTCTAATTTTCGTAGTACAAGATCCTACGATTCAAAGAACTTACACACAAATCAAGAGCTCAGAAAGGAGCTAAAGGGAGGAAATCAAAAAATGGAAATATAAAAATTCTGGTCGTGAAAAGTTGAAGTTCCGTGTTCTGCGATCCGCAAGATCGACAATCTGGAAATTTTTCACATAGGATCAAAGGTCTAAAATGATCCCATAGAAAAGGGAAAAATTTGGAGCAGAAAAGGCAAGTTTCAGTTGTGAAAATCGGTAAACCCGATTTCTGCTTTCTACAGCCTGAGATCTGATGATTTAGTGAACTTCCACACAAATCAATGGTCCAAGGAAAAGAGGGAAGCAAAATGGAGGAAATTAGAAAGAGGAAGACACAAAATTTGATTTCAAAAAGTTAGAATGTCGCTTTCCACTTTCCACGACATCGACGATTCAGATAGCTTCCACACAAATCAATGGTTCAAGGAAAATTAGGAATCAAAATAGAGAAAATCGGAAAGAGAAAGAC
This sequence comes from Pseudotsuga menziesii, assembly GCA_001517045.1. Classification (NCBI taxonomy): domain Eukaryota; kingdom Viridiplantae; phylum Streptophyta; class Pinopsida; order Pinales; family Pinaceae; genus Pseudotsuga; species Pseudotsuga menziesii. Next base: position 169,233 of record LPNX011180883.1, on the reverse strand, counting down.
ACAATAATTTTGATTTCGAAAAGTTAGAATCTCGCTTTCTGCTTTCTGCCAGATCAACGGTTCATAGAGCTTTCGCACAAATCTACGGCTCAAAAAGGAGTCGATTGGTGGAAATCAAAAAGTGGAAATACAAAAGATTGGTTATAAAAATATTATAATCCCACTTTCTTCCTTCCGCAGGATCGACGGTCCAAAAAGTTTTAGTCGAAGATCAACGACTTGGAAAGGAGCAAAAGGGAGGAAGCAGAAAGGGAAAAAATTTGGTCATAAAAAAGTTGAAATCTTGACTCCTGCTTTTCGCAGCCTACATATTTACCTCAGATCAATGGCTCAGAGAATGTATTCCTAAGATTGACAGTGCAGAAAAGGGGAACATGTGCATGAGGTAAGAAGACTTCCCAATATGTAGAACTTGGTAGGACTCACATATTTCAATGGCTAGGATTGAGGATGGGTTAATATCAATGGCAGGTATGTATTTCACGATCCTAAATTGTAAAAAGATATCAGATCTCTACCATTGCAAAATATTATACAAGATGCATACTTCAACGGTTGGGATCAACGCTCAATCTATATCTACGGTGAGTGTGCATTTCGCAACCAGAACATGCATGACAGATAAAATATTTTGGGGCTATGAAATCCTGTAGACCCCACTCTTTTGAATGGTGGGGATATAGGACACATTTTAATCTATGGTCCACATTAATTTCATAGTCAAAACATGCACGAGATATAAAATAGTTCAGGGTTGTGAAATCTTGTAGACCCCACACTTTGGATGGAAGAGATCATGGCAAAGTTTGATCTATGGCTCAAATTGATTTCACAATGGGAATAAGCAGGAAGTTTATCAAGAAAGTGGATTGTGAAATCAGGTAAGATCCACTCCATTGAATGGTTAATATTTATAGTAGATCAATATCTATAGCTGGAGAATGATTTCGTAGGTGGAAGATACAATTAGGACTAAAACCATTGTAGGCCATTTGAGGTTCTTTGAACCATCATTTTCCATCAAGCCATCCTGGTTTCTAGATGTCAAAGTTTCCTTTTTGATACACCAAGCGCATCCTAACGTGTTTTCCTATTTTGGTTTTGTGATCATGGTGAATCTACCAAATCAGAAGTTGTTAGGAGTTTATGTGTGCGGGATTGATTCCCAATTAGGATAATTGAATTTGGCTATATTTCAAGGTTGGTCTCGGGAGTTACACTATAAATGTAACCGATGCAAAGGAATAATGTGGTTCAACATTCATTTTGAAGCCTTTGTGCTTGGTTTTGTAGCTCTGCAACTTTCTTGGGAGCATTAATGCAAAGTATACCCTGAATGTATGAGATTCATCACAATGTTCACTATTCAGTTTGTTTTCCCTTGTATGCTTCATTTCCATGTTTGTGTACTTTCTGCTAATGTGTTTCTAGTTGTATGCAAGGAATTCATTCTCTGCTAAGCACTCCTTGCATCACATAATGCATTTATTTGTGTTTATGATAAATGTCTTGGAATTCATCCTCTATTAGATGCTCCATTTCAGTTATCAACCTTTATTGTTGCTTTTGCTAAAAGTGATTTTAGGAGATTCATCCACATATAGGTGCCTCATGACTCATTGGTCTTCTTCTCATCTCCCCCCACAATTTCTTGAAGATATTATGCTGAACAATAACACCTATTTATCCTCAGACTATGAAGGTTATCTTTGGTCATTATTTGTTGTAAGTCCTTGAATGTTTCATATTTTGAATCCATTGCCCAATGGTGCTTTCTGTTTGTCTATTTTACACTTTTTAAAACCTCAGCAACCCTTCCTCATCAGATATCTAGCATTCTTAATGCTTTCTTAAATCAATATGTGTATGTGAATGACCTTGTGACATAGAGAGATCCCTCTCTGACTGTATAGGTTAGAATATAGTCTAAAGATTGGTTTGAAATGGTTACCCCTATGATTGTCCTACCACAACCATAATATCAATTACAAGGTGATAACAAGTCCAATTCCCAACTTTTCAAATTCAGGAATATAGCTTTGAAGAAGCACAAGAGAGTGGGTCCATTGATAGGTACAAGTCAAGAAATGACTTGTATACTAGATATGGACATGACACAACTTTTTCTTCATAAAAAGATTTGAATCTTTTTTCTAAGGTAATGGACATCTCAGATTAGCATACTTCACTGATTACTGTGAAGAATCATGTCAACAACACCTTAAATTTGGAAGTGGTTACCGAGAACATAGTTTCAAAAATGAGACTCAACTTGTAGAAAATCCAAGTGGTTGACAAGATTAATTTACATAAGAAAAATGGGAAAATAATTTATTCTAATTTAATGAAGGATACAGTAAATGTTTCAAAATTATAGTCTATAGTATCAAGGTTAGAAAATCAACTGAAGCAAGAGAAATTTGAAAATAAGACATATCAACAACATATCAAGAAGCTTCAAGGTGATAATTTAGTTATGGATAGTCAGCCATACATAGGGAAAGATACAAAGAATATTTTAGTTGAGAAAGAAAACACTATACATCTACTGAAAAACAAATTGAAAATTCCAACCACTCAGTTGATTCATGTTTCTGAGATTACTATGTTAGAGAAAGAAAAAGAATTATTGTTGTGAGAATTGCTTCTCAATTAGATCTAGGATCTAGAACAATTTTACCATCAAAGTATTTGACAAAACATTCAAGAGAAAAATAAAGAGTCTGAAATAGATGGAATAGTAGATATGAAAGGTTCTAATTTATTATCATGTTATTATCATATATATTTATAATACATTGGACAAATTCGAGTGGCTCTGGAAGCCAATTGTAGTTATACATGTGTCAAGGTGAGAATTGACCTCAACCCCCCCTAGGTGGACCAATGGAGATCCAAATAAGTCCAATCAGTCACGAACCAAAGTGTGAACATTGGTGAGGTGTGCTGGGGTATTAAAGGCTCCAAGCAATGCATGGGTGAGAAGATAGAGGTGAGTGGGAGGCTCTAGGTGGAAATAAATGCTCCTAGGAGAGACAAAAGAGGCCAAATACACCACTAGTGCACATAGTCAAACCTGGATCCCCCAAATTAAGGAGTTAGTACCCCAATGCATTAATGAGGGTGCACATGGTCTAGGTTGACCAAACTAGGGCACTATTGTAGGTGTGAACAGGCCAAAATAACCAGATATATTGTATAATCAACTCTCCTAAGTCTAAACCATCAGATATCATTGCACGTGGGAAAATGAAGTTAGCCTTAAGTCAAAAATATGGACTAAGGATGTATTACTACTCCTACACCCCCCCTTAATCCATACTTAGTACGATTTAATGATTTATTACAACCTTGGCAACTAAGGCACAAGTCACCTTTTACAACAAAATTTTATTGATCCATGTAACAAAGGTATGGAGGAAAACCTCATGGGATAAAACCTCCCATCAAAAAATGGATTATGACATAGAATCAAGGTTGCATACACTCAAAACTAAAAAATGTTTAGAGGAATATTTTTCTTGGGAAGAAGTCAAATGTGCTCGACCAACTCAGGAATAGCTACACGATGAATCCTCAGACCATGTAGAATAACTTAAATGCATTGATAGGAGAGCGAATGGTTCTCTTTGGACTTGAACTTTGAACCAAATAGGATGTCATGCCCAAAAGAGACTTGAAGTTCTTAATAATTGGTGACCCCAAGGGAGTCATAAGGATCTTGAAGCATCAACTTTGAATGAAGGTTGTAATCAGCTTCAAGAAGGTGGAACAAGAGTCCCGAATGTTCCATTGTGATGGCCAAGTATTCTCCATCTTCATATGAACTTGAAGGAAATATACTAGTGATGGTGGATGAATACTTGGGGAAAATAGTGTGAATCAATGAGATATCTTCACTTGACATCCAAACCTATCCATCTTTGAAACCAATACTCTCATGTGAAGAAAACCCATCTTCTAGAGAAGGATCGCTATGAACATCAACTAGAAATACATATTCCCCATTCGTAATAGAAGACATAGAGGACAAGGGTGTAGAATGGATAGATAAATATTCAGCAGTAGTGATGGAAACACATCATATGCTATCTTCATGAAACATAGCTTCTTGACAAGGATAGGAAGCCACAGAGGAAGAAACTTGGGTTGGATCATTTGTTGAATCTTTGGCTACTTCTTCTTATTCATTTTGAACAACTTCTTGAGAAATGCATGAGGCTGAGATCATAGGAGGAAGAACACATAAGGAGGTGCCCATTTTCTTTCTCTCCATATAGCTCACATCTTCTTACTGCATGCCAAGAGATTCATCTAGATTTATCCAAATCTTGAATGGGTAATCAGAAAAATCAAGGAGGTAGCGCATTATAGGAGGTAAATCTAGACACATAATTTCATAAGCTCTATCATTTTCATTAAGCCAATCATACTTCTATTGATAGGACTCTGGCTCTCTCACAACACCAATGGACACATCATAGAGACATTGCCTCTTGATATATGCACACATGTTCGACTTCCATTCATAATAGTTGAATGTGAAAGGAGAGGAACATATTTTGAAAGGAGAGGAACAAATTTTGAATCCATGAAGTTGTTGTAAGAACCTGCAATGAAAAACACTCAAATAAACTAGAAATATGCCCTAAACAACAACTCAACCTCACAAGATTTGTTGTAGCTCCTACTAGCTATGATACCATGTAAGGTTTTTCATTACACCAAACCCTGCATATGTTGATGAACATTTGAAACCCATAACATTTCCCTATCACCAAGAGTGGCAGTTCGTCCACTTGTTTTATATTCCCAGAGGTGCGATAGTTATACCATGTGGAGGTTGTACCGATACTCCAACACCCAAACTATCATGTAGCTCAAGGGAATTGAACCTAAAACATATGCTATGATACCATATGATAATTTATTCTCAATTATATCTAGGATATAGAACAATTTCACCCTCAAAGTGTTTGAAAAAACATGCAAGAGAAAAATAAAGAGTCAGAAATAGCTGGAATAGAAAATATGAAAGGGGATAATTTCTTATCATGTTATTATCATACATATTTATAATAAATTGGAAAAATTCGAGTGGCTCTGGAATCCAATTGGAGTTGTACATGTGTCAAGGTGAGAATTGACCTCAATCCCCCCTAGGTGGACCAATGGATCTCCAAATCAGCCCAAACAGTCATGAACCAAGGTGTGAACATTGGTGAGGTGTGTTGGGGTATTAAATACTCCAAGGCATGAGTGGGTGAGAATATATAGGTGAGTGGGAGGCTCTAGGTGGTAATAAATTCTGCTAAGAGAGCCAAAACAGGCCAAATACACCACTAGCACACATAGTCAAACCTGGATCCCCCAAATAAAGGAGGTAGTGCCCCAATGCATTAATGAGGGTGCACATGGGCTAGGTTGACCAAAATAGGGCATTTTTGTAGGTGTTAATAGGCCAAAATAACGAGATATATTGTAGAATCAACTCTCCTAAGTCTAACCATAGGATATCATTTCATGTGGGAAAATGAAGTTAGGTTATGATCAAAACTATGGATTGATGATGCATTACTGCTCCTACAATTGTCCCAAAAATTAAATGAAAGCAAAGATAAATTGTTAAAATATGTTGAAGAACAAAGCCAATGAGAGAAAGAACTGGCTTTCCTTATAGCCAAAATTGATGTCTTTCATGAAAATCAATTAATTTTGGAAAAGGAAAGAGAGAAGAAGGAAAGGAGAAAACAAGTAGAAATAGGTCAACCAATTACATAGATAAGCACATAAGCTTTAGTCCAAGCTATGTCACAGGTTATCTTAAGAGATGAAGAAGTAAAAGGATTTAAGGAAGAGAATAAAAAATTAGTTGAAATGATTAAGATAAAGGAAGAATAAAAGAGGATCTTTGAGAATAAGAATAAAGAGTTTCTTGGGAAAAATGAGAAGATAAATGAGAAATCTTAATGGCAATTGTCAATACAAGGTTATAGGCATCTTATTTGGGACATGATTATCACATAAGCTACAAAAATGAGACCTTATCTAAATTTTACTAAAGACAAAGAAGTGGTAATAAGTGTAGCAAAGAAAGGTTTTATAGCTATGAAAGAAACTTTGGATAGAAAACCAACAGATATAGTTCAGAATACTATTAGTTTTCGTAATACTTTATCTGAATAAGAATTGAAAACAATGGGTATTAAGGACAGGATTGCACTTATAACTTGGGAATGAAGATTATTGGAAAACATCATCATATTGATAGTGTGTGTCCAAACAAAGGAAGACCAGATGTTGCATCAGGTGAAGTCTTTCAAAGAATTATTCATAGAACTATTTCAGAAAGGTCTATCTTCTTTTTGGGATGAGGATGCAAAGTTGATATCTTAGTGTGAATATCATGATTTATTGGTTAAATCAAGATTGAATCACATAAAGTTTGAAGATATGACTCAGTCCCTGTCAGGAAAAATTATATTTTACAAATTAGTTGTGTAGTTTGAGATAGTGGATTCATTCAATATGATTGGTGCCAAGTTGCCACCTATTTCCTATGTAGATCATCTAGGGATAAGGGTACTGGATAACGAAATGGAGAATTTGGAAGTGCCATCTAGAGATCAATGGAAATCCATTGAAAAGTTTGGAAATATGAAATATAGGTTGCACCAATAAAGATTTCCATTCTAATTATTGAATTGAAATATGTGAAGATCCACTTCAAGGTGGGGTTAAATATTATTCAACATTTACATAAATTTAGTTTATTAAATGGTATGACATATGTAATAAGGAAGATATAAGAAGTCTAGTTTTAGAATGTAGGTATTTAGGTATCAGCTCAAGGATCATTTGATGTACAAAATCTTGTTTTATAATGTAATTGAGTTTGGAACCTGTGAGAGAAAAATTCATTTTGTAACTCATCATTTCAAATTAATAAAATTTGTAGAGGCAAGCAAGCATTTTTCCATATCATAGATTCTCATCTTGTTGTTTTATAGTTTGTACTTGTTTTTCTCATGTGAATTGTTTTCCTATTATCTTTCATGATTGAATAAGTTTATATTGAATTAGAATTCATAGTCATATGCTCTGGCTCATAGATTTCAAGTATTCACAAACAACATTCCTCTAAAGTTAATATTGGATTCATCTTTTGGTGCCCATATTAATGGACTGTTCATTTTTTCTCCTTAGCACTAGATAATCAAGAAATTGATTGTAAAAGAGTGACTATCTCACCTCTGTGAAGCAATATTGTTGCAAAATTCTTGTTTATCTATAATAACACATGATTTTGACTCCATTCCCAATGATACTTTCTTTTTCAGCCATTATTATCATTAAACATGTTTATTTAAGAATATTCTTGGCCATTGTGTTTATTTGTTGAGAAATCCCTCTCTGGTAGGAAAGAAGCAAGCTTTTCTCCTAAATTTTGGTTTCGAAGGTTACCTTGGAACTATCGTTACACAAACAAATATAAATTCTAAGAGATAACATCATGGCGCAGTTGTCGGGGAGAGAGAGTTCAAATTTTCCCTAGAAAGAATGACAGTTTTCAAGAAGAGTAGAATTTCTGTGGGAAAACAAGAGTTCTAAGATTTAAAGTTGGTTGTATTTTTTTCCTGGAAACTTCACATTTGAATTTCAAGAAAAGGTGACTCAGACAAAATAGTGTCTTTCAAAAGAGTTCATACAAGAAATAATCCTAATCCTGCACCTTTACACATTGGGGAAGATATAGAAAGTATCCTTAGGAAAGGAAAATGTAAAGATCAAGAAGGTACTTCTCAATTAGAAAGGTTTTTTTCTTTATCTCAAGAATATTTTTCAAGTCTTCGGGAGGATGATTTTGAAATAAAATTTGAACAATCCCTTTTAAAATCAAAATCTGAAATAGATTTAAAGAAATTTTTGGTTGATCAAAATTGATTTTAGTCTTACCTCCTAGATTCTCTTTGGAAAAACTTACAAAAAACTGTCAAAACAGAAGAAAGGGAGTCAATAATCCAAAACCCTCAACCATAAGTTCATAATATTTTTCCTAAGCCTCCTAGAATCATGGTTGTTAGGTTTTCTCCACTTTCTCTATGAGCTTCTTTACATGACCTCCCACAAAATTATGCTCATCGAATCACATTGTATGATGGAGAGGGGAATTTTACATCTTTGCAGCATGTGGATGGATTTAATGATTTCATTGACCTAGAAGAGGTGGACTATGATGATGCCAAGATGAGATTATTTGCTCAAAGTTTGTGTGGGGAGGAAAATAAATGGTTTAAATACCTCCTTGCAAGATATTTTCCCAATTTTGAAGGATTTCAAGCTCTTTTTCTTGATAGATGAGAAGACAAGAATAATCCTTACAAATTTTGGCAGAATATAATAATCTAAAAAAGGGAAACTTCCAATTTGCACATGATTTTTCTAGTAGGTTCATGAGGGTGTGTAATTCAATTGATGCTGACATAAAACCCCTTGTAGGAGCTGCTAAGTTACATTATGTTGATGCTTTTGAAAGTGACTTTTCCTTATTGTTAAGAGAAATAAAATAAGCTACTATACCTTCTATGTTCAAAGATACTTTATTGGTAGAATCTAATTTAATGGCCTCTGATAAAATGAAACAAATGGCTGAGGAAGATAGCAGAAAGGTTAGAGAAGAAATCAAGTGTCAACCTCTTCCTCAACAAATGCAAAGTTTGAGGTTATGATTAGAACCATGGATATACTTATGGACATATTGGCCTTGGATAAAAGGCCTCAAAACAGATATCAATCAGAGACATAGATTAGAAATACTAATCTTAGGAAACCTGCTCCTCCACAAATTAAACAAAGAGATCAAAGGAATCAAAGAAATGGAGAAGATCGGCAAGTGAGGCCCCTGTAGCCAAGAAAAAACCCTGGCTACATGTTATTGCAACTCCATTTCATTAAAGGGATAGAAGGATAGAGTTCATAATGGGAAATATAGCTTCAAAACAAGCCATCGGTAACATACATAAAAATATACAAACATCCATACAAAAAACTTAAAATGAAAGAAAGAAAATTATACCCTTTTTTGGAAATGGGCCACCATGCCCTAATCCTTGGATATGGGTTGCCCCTCCATAGGATAAATGGTACGGATAATTCCTCTACATACAGGATGGGGAATGGCCTGGATATCAAATGATGTTTGGATGGTGTGAGTATTTTGAGAAGGGTGAGTTCTCAACGTAATCACTGAATTGAATAGTGGAGAAAGGGGAAAAACTCTAGACTTGATGGAGACCTCCACCTTCTTTTTATAATGATTTCTTGACCTTATTTCTCTTTTAGGGTTTTTATCCAATTTTATGGGTTTTAACTCTTTTGGGGGGTTTTAAGCCCTTTTCTGGGGTTTTTTAAGCCCTTTTTAATGTTTTTGAGATTTTTGAGAGAAACTAAGGGTAAACCATAGGTGTTGAGGTCAAAAATGAGGGGAAAATGATAGGTAAATGGTGTCTATATATGGCTTACGTTCGTTGAGCAATTTTTTGCATTAACAGATTTCCCCCTGATGTGTGAGGGTAGGAGCTCAACGTATGGCTAACATACATCATAGGATCATCAAATAGTGGAGAGGTCTGTAGAGAAGTGGTACTTCCCCGATCGAGACACAGTGACTTTTGGTTTTGTATTAATATTGGTTCCCAATATTGGGTGAGATACAAAGAATATGTGACATGTATATGGACTAGGTGGGAATCCCCATGCTCATAAAAATGTCAAAATAATAAATAATGGGACCAAGGCTCCAAAATGCAAGAGTCGGTCCTATACAAATGTTGTTGCATAATGGTAGCCTCAATGAGAAGCTAAATACAATAATGATATGAAGAACTGATACATATGGCCCATGGACTTCTCACGGAATGCAATATATTCATGACTAATGACCTGCTGGATCTAGAAGTTTACATAAGTGTAAGGACTCACTAACGAAGAGTTAGACTCTATGTGGTACAATATGCCACATCAATAATGAATCTATACAGAAGCACTTATTTGGGGCTTATAAACATTGTTTCCAATCGCAACCTAGAAATCATAAGGGACATGAACATGTCTGGGTCCCTTAATAGACTCACCAATGTGCTAGAGTCAGGTGACAACCGAGGTCTTCGACCAAATACTGTGTGAACCAATACCCTGTACGAATCTCAATGATGTGATGATGTAGCTAAAGTCGAGCACGCGAGACACAATCATCCTGAGAGCCACTAAGGAATCCTCTCAAGTGGTCCAAGGAACTCATCAATGAGGTTAATGAAACTAGGATATAGGGACCTTTGGGTCTACCCTCTGGAATAGATGTGTTTTCATCAACAGAGGGAGACCTGCAACTGATCAAGGAAATCATGTTTCTTTGACCAAAAGCGCGAGGGGAATAACCAAAGATGTGAGGCAATGAGCCGAATAATTATTCTCTCATGCAATGAATTCACCAAAAGACTTGGTAAATCAGATAACCCATAATGCAAGTATATATTAATGATAAGATAAGAGATGATATGTTACAAATGGTGGCCCTTCCTTAAATATGGCTTGGGAATTTAATGTTGAGGAGACGCCTCATCTCATAACCTACCTTAGTTAACCTAATTATTAATTATTTAATTATTATCTTATTTTATGTTTGTTACATTTCCACTCTCTTAGAAATGCTTTGTCCTCAAAGCCTTATAATGTTGTCACGTCATTCTTTGGGATGTCGTCACTGATGACACATGTCGATACCAACTGCTAAGTATAGAGAATAACTTTCGATATGTGGATGGGTCAATCCATCCTAAATTTATTTGTTGTTTACTGTTGGGATTCGCTACTGATCTGTCGTCAGGAGCTTTGATTATATTAGTATCATTATCTTTCGATATTTCCCACTTTTGAGAATTTTGGTTTTTATGGTTGGGGTGTCGATAGGGAATTTTCATAATGCCATTTTCTTTTACGAGTGTTGTCTTTTGAGCATTGATGTGAGTTGGAATTTATATTTTCATTCCTTTAGGTTTTAAGGTTTCATTCTATATCTTTTCCAACTGCACATAATCATTTTGAAACTTCTTAATCACTTCTACTTGTGCTTTTTTGTCATCTTCAGACTTCTTAAGTTTTTCCTTAAGATCTTTGCTATGACTTCTGATGCAACTATTTTATTCCTTCTTGTCTAGAAGTTTCCCTTCAATGTCTTCCGTAGATTGTTCTATCTTCCGACTATTTTTCAACTTCTTAATTTTTGTCACTAGTGTTTTGTTATGATTCCTTAATCTGAAAATTTCTTCGGAATTGTTGGATAGTGTTTTATTACTTTTTGTGATATCCGACTTATGAGTCTTTTTAGAGTCGTGATTTTGTTGTTGAAAAACTTTTTTCTGTTGTCGATACTGGTCGATCACTAATTCTTGATTTTCTAATTTATGTCGTATCTACGTTAGTTCTTCATCCTTATCGCTAACGATTTTTTTCAACCATTTTATTTCTTCTTAGTAATCATTTATTTCTTTCTTTGTGTCTTGATTTTTCAATCTCCGATTAAAATTGTTTTTGTCTTTTAATTTCTCAATTTGGGCAGACAATTTTTCTATATGATTTTTCTGGTTGGAAATTTTTTGTTCCTTTAGCTCTTTTTGCATCTCATGTATTTTAATTATTACTTCCGAGTTCATATTTGTGCCTCATCATTCTTAATTGTCTCTTCAATAACGCTTTAACTTGGCTTCTAATTTCTCTATTTGTAGTCGCAAACCAGATTCCATGATCTCTAAGTTTCTTAATGATAGATGGCTATTGATTTCTTGACCAGTCTTCCTTGGATTTTGTTTCTTTGACGATATAAAGTCTTGACTTCTTGTCTTCTTTTCTTTCGTGTCTTTGATTATAGAAGATCTTCCTTTTCTTTTATTGATACTGTCCTTTTTTTAATAATAAATATTAATTATTTAATTAATATTACTATTTTTTTTATATAAACTATATAATATTTGTATATAGTTTTTTTTAATGTTTCTAAAAATAAATATTATAATATAATAATAATATTATATATAATATTTGACTTTTATTAAAATTTGTTTTTTGTTTTGTTTTGCTTTGCTCTTGTAATTTAATAATTGTACTTAATACAATTATTAAGTAGTAATAATAATAATAATAATAATAATAATAATAATAATAATTTTCTTTTAATTTTTTTGAAGGTTGATAAATACTTCTTGTAGATTGGGTGGCT
>LPNX011180883.1:131891-146042 GCA_001517045.1 Pseudotsuga menziesii | reverse complement strand
CTCCTCATTACAGGAAGCTCACAGGCTGAGATTGCTTCCCTAAAAGGAGCTATGAACCAAGCCTTCTCCATGATAGATTTGGGGCTCTTAAGTCAATTTCTAGGGATTGAGATTGCTCAAACCAAAGCTGGAATCAAGGTGCATCAGTCCAAATATTCCTTGTATTTGCTGATCAAATTCAGAATGCAAGATTGCAAAGCAAGAAAAACTCCTTTCCTTTCAGGAGTAAAGCTGGAGGAAGATGATTCTCCACCGATGGTAAACAACACTTTGTATAGACAGTTGATTGGATGTTTATTGTATTTGACACATACTCGACCTGATCTTTGTTATGCAGTTAGTGTTTCTTCTAGATTCATGGATCAGACCCATGAGATCCATTGGAAAGCAGCAAAGAGGATCCTTAGCTTTGTTCAGGGAACAAGGACACATGGGATTTTATATAAGGCCAATTCTAACCTTGAGTTAATTGGTTTTACTGACAGTGATTGGTCAGGTGATAGCACTGATAGGAATTCCACTTTAGGTTATGTGTTCATGCTTGCAGAAGGGCCAATCAGCTGGTCAAGCAAGAAACAGAGTGCCATTGCACTCTCATCTACAGAAGCTGAGTACAGAGGAGTTGTCAATGCAGCAACTCAGTGTTTATGGTTGCAGGGTTTACTTGGAGAGTGTGGTTTTGAACCTGAGTACTCAACTACCATATACTGTGATAACCAGAGTACCATTCAAATTTGCAAAGATCCAGTTCAGAAGCAGATAACCAGACACATTGAGATTCACATGCACTACATCAGAGAGCTTGTGCATGATGGCACCATTCACCTACTCTTCTGTTCATCTTCAGAACAAGTAGCTGACATCTTCACAAAATCATTTTGTGAGAAGACCTTCAGAAATCTCAAATCACTACTGGGGATTGCTTATCATGCTGTCAAATCATGAGTGGAGACAATATTCTACAATTTTGTTTTACAGTCCATGTTTAAGGGAGGATTTTCCCAAGATGGTTTTTCCTCTTTCCTTGTTTCATATGGACTTGCAGTATGTAAAAGGGTGACTAAGCCTTGTTGCTAGGCCCTATATTTTGACTTATTACTCAGAAATTCAGGCTTAAGGGGGGGTGTTAGAATAATCAACCCATAGTATTTACCCACTTAGACATTAATTCATTTATTTTGTCTTATTTTCCTAGTCCATGAGTCCCACCATGTGCAAGTTGATAATTGCCTATCCATAGAGGTCAAACTTGCCATTATTGACTCATGGAGCACTTGGGAAAGCCTTAGGAATCAAATCTGCTTTATTCCTGGCCTCCTAGGCACCCATCTGCTTTTTCTGCTTTATTCCCTGCTTTTTCAATGTTTTAAAGCACATAGGAAAGCAAGACTAGGTGAGGTGAAGCAGCTTTGTTGCCTCTTCCTCCTCCACTCTTTCCTCCATGCAAAAGCATGTATGATCTACCATTTGACCACTCTTTAGCTTTCCCATGCGCCCTTGCTAATTCATGGGGTCCTTGATAGATTTGGGATCAGCTTTTTACACCTATGGGGGATTTGCCTATTTTGGGTAAGCCTGCTTTATGCTAGATTTGGATGCTTCCTTATGCATTCAATTTGCTCATGTATTATATATATTCAGTAGCCTATGTTATTACAGGGTTGGCTATTGTACACTCAGATAATATAATTTTGTGTTACAGCTCCATATTCAGTCTCCATTGTTGATAATTTTGCATGATCAATTGTTAATTGTTGTGGGTGAAATTAATCTACTGCAGGCCTGAATTTCTACAGGATGTGCAAAAGGGAAGAATACAAAGAAGAAATTTCCAAGTAGTGAAAGCAAAGAGAAAGGAATATTGGAAATCATCCACTCCGATGTATGCGGTCCTATGTCATCAAACTCACTAAGCGGGTATGCATATTATGTTTCTTTTATTAATGATTTTTCTAGGAAGACATGGGTTTACTTCATGAAGAAGAAAGACGAAGTATTCAGAAAATTCAAGGAATTCAAAGCCTTGATAGAGAACCATACTGAAAATAAGATCAAGACTTTTCGATCAGACAATGGTGGAGAATTCACTTCAAATGAATCCAAGAGGCTATGCAAAGACTTAGGGATTAAGGGGGAGTTTTCCACTCCTTATAATCCACAATAGAATGGGGTTGCAGAAAGGAAGAATAGAACTATCATGTAAGTTACAAGAGCAATTCTTCATGATCAAGATCATCCTATGCATCTTTGGGCTAAAGCTACCAGAATAGCGGTCTATGTACAGAACCATACTCCACATAGAGTACTTGAGAACAAGACTCCTGAATAAGTCTTCTCCAGCAAGAAACGAGAATTCATCCATCTTAGAATATACGGCTGTCCTATGTACATACACATCCCAAAGGAGAAAAGGACAAAATTAGATCCTTCACGAAAGAAGGTATTATTAATGGGATACTCTGAAAGCTCGAAGGCTTACAGAATCTATTTCCTGGGATACAAGAATATTGACATCAGTAGGGATGTGACATTTGATGAAGAAAGAGCTTACAACAAATCCAGAAAGATACCTGTTGAAGAACCTGAAGAAGCAGAAGCACCTAGAATTCATGATACAACCATGAATGAAGAAGCTCAAGAAGAAGATCGAGAATTTGAAGAACCACAAAGACCTGTAGATCCACCTCTAGAGAAGAATCCTCATAAGAGGAAACCCGCTTGGGTACAATAACTTATCCAAGGTGTGGAAAGATATGGGGCTCCATAAGAGAATCACATAGAAAGAAAGAGGACTAGATCCTGCTCTGGGTATGTAGCTCTACTATGTGATTTCATTGATAAAGAACCTTCCAGTTATGAAGAAGCAGTAGAATGAAAAGAATGGAAGGATGCTATGATCGAAGAATATCAATCGATCATGAAGAATGATGTTTGGGATGTTGTTCCAAGACCAGAAGGGAAGTCAGTTGTAACTTCCAAATGGTTATACAAGATCAAGCATGCTACAGATGGTAGAATTGAAAAGTATAAGGCAAGATTTGTGGCTTGGGGTTTCAATCAGAAATAAGGAGTAGACTATGAAGAAACATTTGCACCTGTATCCAGATGCACTGCCATCATATCAGTACTTGCGTTGGCTGTAGTATTGAAATGGAAGATACACAAGATGGATGTCAAGACTGCCTTCTTGAATGGTGTAGTAGAAGAGGAAGTGTATGTAGAACAACCACTCGGTTATGAGACACATGACAGAGAGTCTCATGTATGCAGATTGAAGAAAGACCTGTACAGTTTGAAATAGACACCCAGGACCTGGTACGGCAGAATTGAGAGATTTCTATCCCATTTGGGCTTTACCAAGAGTAAAGAAGATTCCAACCTTTAGTACAAGGTTGAAGATGGAAACCCAGTGATGCTTCTCCTATATGTAGATGATCTATTTGTGACAAGTACAGATGGGTTGATTGTCGATACGAAGAGAAATCTTGCTGCTGAGTTCGAGATGAAGGACTTGGGTATGATGCATTACTTTCTAGATATGGAGGTGTGGTAGAGTACAGATGGAATCTTCCTTGGACAAGGGAAGTATGCAGTAGAGATCCTGAAGAGGTTTGGGATGATGGACTGCAAGACTATGGCCACACCTATGGCATCGAACATGAAGCTATTGAACAATGCTTCATCAGAGTTTGTTGATGCTATGATGTATCATCAGATGATTGGGTCATTGATGTACCTAATGAACATAAGACCAAATATTTGATTTACTATGAACACCTTGAGCCAGTTCTTGACAGATCCGAGACATGTTCACTTGATTGCTACAAAGCATATTATAAGGTACCTAAAGGGTACAGTTGACTATGGGCTCAAGTATGATGTGAATTAGAAGATTAACCTAGAGGGTTATGTTGATTTAGATTGGGCAGGCAGTGCCATCAATAGGAAGAGCACCTCAGGATGTTGCTTCAGTATGGGATCAGGTGTGATCTCTTGGTTTAGTAAGAAGCAATCCTGTGTGGCACTGAGTACAGCTTAAGTAGAGTACGTCGCAGCTTGTTCAGCTAGTTGTGAGGCAATATGGCTGAGGAAGCTACTGTCTGATTTATTTGATCTCCACTTGGATGCTACTTGTATATATTGTGACAACCAGAGTTGCGTGAAGTTGTCAGAGAATCTAGTGTTCCATGACAAGTCAAATCATATCGAGATCAAGTATCACTATATCATGGATATGGTGTAGAGGGGAGCGGTTAAGCTCCAGTATGTTGTGACGGAAGAACAGATAGCTGATGTATTAATGAAACCATTGGCTAGGCTGAAGTTTGAGTGATTTAGGGAGAAGCTTGGTGTTCTCCAAATCGAGGTTTCCTCCAAGGGAAAATGATGAGTTCCATAGCTATTCTGACATTGTGAGAGGATTGGTTCCTTCCATGGTCAGATGTAAGGGCTGAGCCATTCTGTCATGGTGAGAGGATTGGTTCCTTCCATGTCAGATATGAGTGCTAAGATCCATAGCCATTCTAACGAGTAGGTCAGATATAAGGGTTGAGCCATTCTGTCATGGTGAGAATATTGGTTCCTTCCATGTCAGATATGAGTGCTGAGCCATTCTGATATGACTATAGGATTGGTTCCTACATGATCAGATATAAGGGCTACCACCATTCTTTGAATGGAGCTTCCTAATGAGGTACCAGGAAAACTCAGTCTATGACTAAGGGCTATTCTGATATGACCGTGAGATGTTCTCTCACCTGATTAGATATGAGTGCATTGCCATTCTGATGTGATAGAGGGATGTGTTCCCACTTGATTAGATGTAAGGGCTGAGCCATTCTGTCATGGCTAAAGGATTAGGTTACTCCCATGTCAGATTTGAGTGCTGGCCATTCTAACTTGGTTTCAGATATAAGGGCTACCACCATTCTTTGAATGGACCTACCTGGTGAGGTACTAGGAATCCTCAGTCTAGGACTAAGATCCATTCTGATGTGACTGAGGCATGTGTTCCTAGATGATCATATGTAAGTGCAGTGGCCTTTCCACAGATGATAGTAGTTTGGGTTCCTATCATGTTGGTGGTTGTAAGTGCTGAGCCTTTTCACAGAGGATAGTAGTTTGAGTTCCTATCATGCTGGTGATTTTAAGTGTTGTGCCTCTTCACAGATGGTAGTAGTTTGAGTTCCTACCATGCTAGTGATTGTAAGTGATGTGCCTTTCCACAGATGGTAGTAGTTTGAGTTCCTACCATGCCGGTGGATGTGAGTGCTGTGCCTTTCCACAGATGATAGTAGTTTGGGTTCCTATCATACTAGTGGTTGTCAGTGCTGAGCCTTTTCAAAGATGATAGTAGTTTGAGTTCCTATCATGATGGTGAATGTGAGTGCTGGACCTTTCTGATATGATTATAGGATTGGTTCCTACATGATCAGATGTGAGTGTTGGGCATGCCTTTTTGATGAATAGGTCAGATGTAAGTGCTGGGTGAGCCATTCTGACTTAGTGTCAGAAATAAGCACTAAACAAGGCCTACATGGAGGCTAGGCCTACAACCAACATGAAAAAGGGTTGGCTCTGTAGAACTTCCTATGACGAGAAGAATCATGAGATAGCACCCACGATGATCCAGATCCAGTGATGATGGCCAGTGATGATCCAAATCGAGTGATGATCCAGATCCAGTGATGATGATCCAGCAGTGATGATCTAGATCCAGTGATGATAATCCAGTAGTGATGATACAGATCGAGTGATGATCTAGATCTAGTGATGATGCCCAGTGATGATCCAGATCCAGTGATGGTGTCCCATGATGATACAGATCGAGAGATGATCCATATCCAAAGATGAAGATGACTTGAAGACTAAGAATACTTGAATATGCAAATGACAAGATGATCCAATTGATACAGAGAAGAAGACCAGTGCTGAAAATTGTGTCGAAAGAATACCTTCCTAGTTAAGAGGGAGTGTTGATGTATTTGTAACTTCAAAATGTATTCATCCATGTATCTTATATATTGTAACCCGATGTTTATTTTGGGATGTATCTATAATGCAATTGAGTCATGTTGTCATGCCCCGATGTTCCGATCAGGAGGATCAATAATGTAAAAAAGTCATGTCAAGTCATTATGGGTAACCCTCCGATTATCTAAGGGTTAAAGTCCCCGCAGTTCCGGGGCACTAGGGTTATTAGACTCTCCTAGTAGAGGTTGGCCCTGGTAGGGTTTTAGTCATGTCTAGATTAGTATAAATAGAGAAATGGAGTCTCTATTTATAACACAACTCATACACACTCAAGTGTAGCGCATAGTTGAGTAAGGAGAAGACAATGGGGCTAGAAAAGAAGAAGATTATTGTCATCGAGAGGTCACTTACTGTTTTAGGCTTTTACTATTTTGGTGCTAATTCTATCTCTGAGGAAGTTGCGGGGTTTTCTCCATTGATGGTTTCCCCGAGGAAAAACACTGTGTTCATTGTCTCTTGTGTTTGATTGTTGTACTTGTTATTCTCTCAGTTAAAAATCCTAATAATGCTAGCTTAAATTTAAAAAACTAACAATACCAAACAGGGCTAAGAAGTATACCTGGCACTACTTCTACAGGTGTTGAACAGGGCATTACCATCCTAAGCACTACTTCTTGCACATAGGAACAGAGCGGTGGCACCGCTTATTGCAAGTTCACACCAGGGCGTTACAAGGTCTAGCACCGCTTCTTGTACATAGAGAAAGTGCAGTGGCACCGCTTCTTTACCATAGAGGAAGAGCGATGACATCTCCAGATCCGCACTTATAACATAGCTCAAGGGAGGTGCCCAAGATGGCGATTTGAAAAATAAAAATAAAAAAGCAATAGAAAAGGAAGTTACATACTGAAAAATGAACCCAACCAATCACCAAAAGACCTAGTGAACAAAAAAAAATGAAGATCCAAAGGCTGATAGAGGCAAATCAATCAAACTCAAAGCAGATCTATAGATCTATGGATGGAAAAGTAAATCTAGAAATTGAAAAAGAAGGTGGAGGTTTCAACTTACCAATGATTCACAATTCAAAGTAGATTTCTCCCTAGCAGATGTGCTATCATTGCTCTTCCTTTGTGTTAAAGAAGTAGTGCCACATATTTTGTTGCCGAAACTACACACCACCTACGGACAAGAGTTGGTTCCCTAGTCTAAATGGTTCAGATCTAGAACAAAACACAAACATGGAATGCTAGACTCTCCATAGATCTGGTTAATCACTTGAATGGAATGCCATGATGCTTATCTCAAAGGTTTTCCTCACTATCCTCACAGAAGAACCTGTAAAACATGGAAGATAACAAAGAAAACATGATAGCATACAATATAATCAACTAGATCTATGCTTGTGACCAAGGAATCAAGCAATATAAACACATGAAACAGTAAATATGGGAAAGAAAAGACATTCTTTATTAATAAATGATTGGAGAGACTACAACCTTCATTCCTTGGTGTTGAGAGTTCCTTCCAATGGCTCCTTTCCTCTAACTTCACCTTGCCTCCAAATACTCAAGAATGATTTTGACAGAGTTTGGGTATGAAACACAATTCTTCCTCCTTTTGTCCCATGGGGGATGAGCTAGTATTTAAAGGAATGGGAGGATAGGTATGGTTGAGGATCTCATGGGTGAGGTGGAGATTAGATCCTAAAAGGGAGGATCTTGAACTCCAATTGGTCATAAACCATAGGGATGAGGCTCCACATAGGAAAGATTCGAGAATCCTCTTGAAGCTTCTCTTTTTGCCTTCAAAAATCGAGCACCGCTTTTCCAAAGAAGCAAATAGGATGTGATAAGGGGGAAAAACTTTTGGCAGTAAGGGAAAGAGTGGTGGCACCTCTCTTTTCTCATGTATTAGGAGTGGTGCTGGCTCTTTGCTTCTTGGGTAACGCTTTTGGTCAATGGAGAAAGACCGTTACCAGCTCAAAAGAGGGAAAAATCGCAAGGGGTTAATTTATTCCTTCATTTCTCTAGGGAAAATCTGAGGGATTGGATTAGTTAAGGGGATACCTATCTCATAACATGAGGGTGATGATATTTTGGTATAATAGAGATGGCCCCCAAAGTATAATGTTTAGAGGGAAATGATAGGCAATATACTTTGAAAGAACAAGGTATAGTGTCGAGGAAAAGGTCCAAAGGTCAGAACTTCTCAAACATCACCAACTGTCTACAACACATTTTGATACATGTCCCAAATGACTCACAACATGGCTTCCGACCAATACAACATAGATCCATGTGATATACAAAAAAGTCATGGCTACTAACATACAGCGTAGATCCATGCGAAGAAGACTCAAATTTGGACATAGCTACAAGACATACAATGTAGATGTGATACAGATGCAAATATGAGCATAGCCACGAACATACAAATGTGGATCCATGCTAGGAATCATACAAATACTACATCGCAACCTGGGGAAAGCAATGAACGCTTAACAAATACCCAGGGTCTTCATCTCATCTTCCACAAAGTACGATTCTATCCATGTGATTAAAATGATATGAAGTCAAACATGGTAGAAACAACTTGATTACTGGCCAATGATGTGAACCATTAACAAGTGTGAGGGATATCACCATTAATGTCAATGATTCCCAAGGTACTCTAGTACAATCTACTGAGTGTGAATAGATATCTTGGTGTCGAACGCCCAACAGAGTCTTCCAATCAAAGGTCAATGATGTGAACCTATGTTGGAAGCAAGAGAATCTTTCATTAGGGCATACAGATCTCAAGGTACTAAACGTGTTTCTAAGACTAATTCCCAGATGATGAGTTGATGTTGACAAGAATATTCTCGCTGAAGGAGGGACATGATGAATCCCACATCGACGACACAAAACTTGGAACAAAGTTCTAGAATTTTATAGCTAATGTAACCATAGGACTGACTCAAAAGTAACTGATTCAAAAAAGTTGTTTTGAGTGTAGGTGTAAACTCTCAAAATAGTTTCCATTTTGAACATAAGGTCGCATGACCGAAGACATGGAAGCATTGACTTGACAAGGCGGAACACAATGCGACAACAGACAATGAAATCATTGAGAGACTCAAAGGAGTGGCATGACTCATGAAAGTGGATCGATTCAAAAAAAAACTGAATACCCAATTGACTGAATGAAATGTAGACAAGTGCCATGTTCAAAGGTGACTAATAACTACCATTATTGCAAAATGTTTTCCCTTTCCCTTAATTTCCCCATCATGATTGATGAGTGCCTCTTTTCATTTTTACAAGTTCAAATAGGGTAACAAACACTCATTTTATCTTATCCGAAGATAAGTCCATTCCCATATATTTCATGAACCTGAGAAAGGAGGGGTTCATTCCCAAAAAATGGTCTTTCAATGTTTAGTTTAACGAGTCCAACAAAAGAAAACTTGATGTAGTTAATGTTTAGATAGTCTGAACAAACTAAAGAAAATTCCAAAGGGTCCTTTTTCGTATGATTTAATCCCTAAGGCCTGAAAAAGTGTAAAATAATACCTTAGAGAACTCTTCCAGTCATGATTGGTTGGAGTGTTCCTTTTTTGTAAATAGTCTATCTGAACCGAAAAAGAGATAACCTACCGTCGGAGAGACGACTCTTCAAATACTTTTATGAGTATGAAGAAAACAAGTACTCAACTATCTTGTCACATTTTAAGAGTCCGAAAAGAGATTAAAGAAGACTCTATTAAACTTTTTCATGTTTGAATCCAGAGCACAAAAAAGTAATAAACAAAGCTCAAACCACTTTTCATGTTTTAACCAGAGTGCGAAAAATGAAAAGTAAGCTCAACACCATCTTACTGTTTTTAATGAGCTCGAAGATCAGTTGAAAGAATGCTCGAAGATTGGTTTCATTTTTACGCAAGCTCGAAACCAATGGGTAAACTATGCTTGAAAAATCCCATTAACATGATATACAGAGGTTGGAATCTTGCCACCAACATGATTGCTAGTGAATCTTACCCCTAGCATGGTTTCTAGGGGCTCGACATGCCCCCCAAGCTTCATTTTATTTGATGATTCTTCTTCCATACCCAACCTAAAAAACCTGGTTACTAATGTGAAAATGTTCACCAGGTTGATAGGAAGAATGAGAATCAGGCAGGTGAAAAGAAGGTTCAAGTTCGAACACTAAAGGGAAGATTCGACTCAAGGAAAGGGGATCTATTTCATTTTTACGCAAGCTTGAAACAGAAGGTAACTATCCTTGGAACATGGTTTCATTTTTATGCAAGCTTAAAACCAAAAGGTAAACTATGCTTAAGGAAACCTACATCATTTTTAAACGAGCTTGAAATAGAAAATAAACAATGCTCACAAATGGTTTCATTTTTTATGCAAGCTTGAAACCAAAAGGTAAACTATGCTTGAGGAGATCTATTTCATTTTTTAACGAGCTTGACAATAGAAAATGAACTATGCTTAGGAATGATTTCATTTTTATGCAAGCTTGAAACCAAAAGGTAAACTACACATATCTGTTGTAAACTACACATAAGGTAAACCAAAAGGTAAAAGAAGAAATATCTGTTTTCAGCTTTGCATGCATTAGAGTTATTTTTGTTTGGAAAAGTTAGTGAAATCATCTTCCCATCAATTTTTTATGCATATTTTTCAAGCATGAAAAGATAGGAAACATTTTTGGATTATTTATGTTTGATGTTCTCTAGATCTCTTTCTTATTTTCTTTGAACATTATTTGGGGTGCATTGATATTTCACTTTTCATTTGAAAAGATAGAATTGCATTTTCATTTGGGTGTGCATTTTCGGGAAGAAAAGTAAATCTCTCTCCCTCTCTTAGGTAGAATTTCATTGAAGAGGAAAACTTGCATTATCATATAGATTAGTGTGGATCTTCTTTAATTTCAAGTTTTCACTCCATGGTTCCACCTAAACGCACAAGATAAAATTAACGGTAGTACTAGGTTAAAACTTTTAGCAATTTAAGTGATAAGTTAGATATGTGTTCGGGTGTCGTTAAGCATAGGAGCTGTCATTAATTGTCCACACTACAACCCAGGACTCGCGTGGTTCTTCCACATACCGTCAGCATATCGAACGGCCTTTCACATACCCTTCAGATATATCGAAAGGTACCTCATGTACTTGATTGTATATCGGAAGGTTCCTTGTGAACGGTTGTGAATTAGCCAACACTAATACTGATTTGAGCACCCATGTACCTAGCGTATATTGGAAGACCCTTTCTAGGAATCCTCAAACAAAATAAGTTATCCTTTTGGCCGTCTTGGCTTTACGAGAAAAGCTTGTAAATTCTTGATAATCTTGTGAGGTTGTTGACTCTTATCCACTCCTTTCACATGTTTTCTTATTGCTTTTAGTTTGAGTAGTGCTTGCTTGTGCGTGGTAGTTAGGGGTTTTTTTTAGAGATTTTAGAGATGGCATCCCAATCTGGGACTACCACTCAATAGGTCCCTTTCCAAGGTGTACCTTTTGTATTCCCTCTAAGTGAAGGTATTGGTCCTCCCTTTATTGCCACTCTAAATATTCCTGGGTTAACTATAGGATTATCGGTCTAGCTATTTAATCTGGTAATTCCTGTTACACCTAGTGTCTCAAATGTCACCTCTCCTTTGAGAGAGGATCAACCTCAACCTAATCCCTCTCCTTCTTTGTTAGTTTTGGATTCATCCCTTTCTTCTTCTTCACTTGACCAGAGCTCTATGGTTAGTAGTCATGTGGATAAGAAGAATAAGCATAAGAAAGAGAGAAAGCAACAACCATCTGCTTCAAATGGTGCTTGTTCTAAGAGAACACTCGAAAAACTCAAGTTCCCTTGTAATATTTTCAAGGGGGGCCACCTTCTTAAGGAGTGTCCCAGTATTTCTCGTGTATACGAAGAGTGGTCTAAAAGGTCCAAACTGTCTGTGTCATCAACCTCTGATCATCATGTTGATGATACTCCCTCAACCAGTGACCCATTGGTAAAAGTTTGTAAGGGTAAAGTCTTGTATCATTGTTTTATATGCAAGGCTATGCATCATAATTTTATTTATCCAAGCATGGATGAAGCTTTGCGTTGGTTGGAAAATATTACTAATCATCAACATGTGATTCCAACAAGTGATATTAAGGTATCCCTCGATTCCTCACTGGTTGAGCAAGTGATCAATTCAGTTTCATCTATAATTGATCCCACTCTTCCTTCGGAGAGTGAAGTGGTTGAGTCGATGTCATTTCCACCCGATCCCGCTCTTTCATCAAAGAGTGTTAAGACTGAAGTAGTCACTTTGATCAAATCTTTGTCTTTTTCTTCTCTTCCAATAGAGAATAAACCAAAACCTGTTGAGGTTTTTATGCTTCGTTCTGATTGTTCTCGATAAGAGGAAATTTGTCTCTTTTGATAGAACCCTCTCCAAGTACTGAGGTTATTTCCTTTGACTGGAGTAACATAATAGAGTCCCCTCTTCATTCAAGTGTTCCTTTCCAGATAGTTGTGAATGTTACTGCTAGGAGGATTCTTCACACTATTGTTGAAAAAGGTGCTTTTGTTAGTATTTTATCCTCGACTGCTTGGAAAGATTTAGGTTCACCTCATCTTGAGCCATCCACCAACCAGATATTGGCTTTTAATCGCAGGCCTACTGCACCTTTAGGGACCCTTCCTTATTTACCTATTACGTTAGGAGGGAAAACTGTCTGTATTGATGTTATGGTGGTCCAAGGTCCTTTAGATTTTAATCTTCTCCTTGGACGTGATTATGTTTATGCCATGAAAG
The DNA here is from genome assembly GCA_001517045.1 of Pseudotsuga menziesii. Classification (NCBI taxonomy): domain Eukaryota; kingdom Viridiplantae; phylum Streptophyta; class Pinopsida; order Pinales; family Pinaceae; genus Pseudotsuga; species Pseudotsuga menziesii. Next base: position 133,265 of record LPNX011180883.1, on the reverse strand, counting down.
TCATAGTGTCCACACTTTTTAGAGTGATTCATTTTCCCCGTGATGGGAATATTGTGACCATTGATCATATTTCCCTTGTTACACCTGACCATCGCATTACTCCTAGTAATCAGACTGCCCTGAATGTGCCGCATGTTCTTGTGGTTCCTTCCCCTTCTTCTAGTTAGCTTCTTCCCATCATAGGTAAAATCAGGGGAATGTCTCTAATATATGGACATCATAATGGAGCTAAGCCACTAACTTTTAGGTAATGGGGGCAACCTACCAAGCTCTGGATATCATGTTTGATAGGAGCAGGTTTGAGAGCATAGTTTACTTTTGGTTTCAAGCTCGTTAAAAAATAAAACTACTCCTTAAGAATAGTTTACCTTTTGGTTTCAATCTTGCATAAAAATGAAACCATGTGGTGAGAAAAGTTCCCATTCTATGTCAAGATCGTTAAAAAATGAAACAGATGCCACTAGTACAAAAGTGCGGATTTTTCCATGGTGGTTTTCAACGTTTCTTACTTTTTGGTGTAAAATCCGATGTAACAGGAACGAGGCGTCGCTGTATCCATGTCTAGCCATCGCTGTATCCACGCCGGGACTCTTAGACGTCGTTGTATCCATGCCTAAACTCTTGGACGTCATTGTATCCACGCCTGACCGTCTCTATAGCGACGACACCGTCTTTTGTTGACTTTTTACAATGGTCAAGTTGACCTAGGGCGCAAAAGTCAATTTTTTCCGTCGCTATAGCGACGTCTAAGAGTTCTATAAAAACGAAGACCTTAACAAGATTTTCTTCACACTTGCCATTGTTGCAGCACTATTTTCGGGTGATTGTTGGAGCTATTTATTATTTCCATCTCCTGCTGGTGAACAATCCATTTCTAGATCTACATAGTTCGGATTTTAAACGTGCAAGGTTAGTTTGTGTTTTCAAATGATGCATACTTTTACTACTTCATGCTAATGTTATTTCCTAGATGAAGTTAGTGTATTTTTGTTTCTATGTCCCCAAAGAATAATATTTCTACCTTAAGGCATCTTTTATTGTCTCACTTAATGAAAGGATTTTATAAATAGCGAAACATCCTATGATATTTCTAAGATAACTCCCATAGGTTTAAGGTGAACTTGGAGAAAGAAAAAAATCCATGGTTTCAACACCTCGAAGATATAGAAAAATAATGGCATTCTTGGTATAATATGGGTTAACAACTGGAGTTGATCTCATCATATGCATATTTCAGCTGCTCTTTTTGAAACTACACTTTAGTTCAACACCATTCGTAGAGTCTATTATGAGTAAATGTTATGCAACCCTTACTTCTTCCTTTGAGAAGCATTGTTTCCAACATTAGTTTTAGGGCAGCAAGGAATTCTCTCT
>LPNX011180883.1:108763-119570 GCA_001517045.1 Pseudotsuga menziesii | reverse complement strand
AAACACGATGCCATTGCTTCGTAAATATTGTTTGCATTGCAAACTTTCATTGGTCTTCTGAGACAAACATTATTTATTTAAAATGCATTATTAATTACTATTTGGATTCTAGATTGAGAATGCTTTGATGTTTATAGTACCTTCTTTAAGTTTTATGTGTGGGGAACCAAACTTTTCAATTGCCGCACTTGCAGCAGCACCTGTGAACCCTAGTAGATTTTCAAGACTTGGATCTCACTAGAGAATCGGGTTTTTACCAAAAGAAAATATACTTGAACGTAGACACTCTTACATGATTAACAAAGAAAAAAATAAACTATGAAATCTCAAATCTGACAACATATTTACCTTAGAAAATGCTAAACCTGAAGTATCAAACATACAATTCTTTTTCCTTGAAAACCAAAGATTTTGTGGCATGTTGGAAATTGTCCAGTGCCCAATTTTGGACATGCAACAAGCTTGGCCTGTTGTGGCCTATATTAATGTTCTGTATGTAAGGATTAGAAAACTTGTCCTCTTGAAAACCAGAACTCTAGATAGCTGCACAGAGTCTCTTACACCTCAGAATTCTAAAAGAGTCTCTTGCACTTCAGAATGCTAAAATTTCTCTCAAGTAATTTGTTCTTTGCAGCAGCCAGATGGCTCGCCTTCTGGAGCATATAATAAAAAATAACGCATCAATATGCCAGAGAAGCAACTGTGGTGAGCAAAAACATAACATGAGAGCAAACAAGGCAATTCAACTGCATTTGTTTTCCCGGTTCTTTTCAGTTGGCTTACTTGCATGGCTGTGCATTTTAATCGCATTTGTAATCCCCTTTCTTTTCAATTGGTCGACTTGCATGGCTGTGAATAATTTAACACTTCAGACTCTAGACTTATGTGGTTGTGTCATCTATCATTGACGGGTTTCAGGTACGATTCACTGGGCTTCTGGCTTTTTGGTTGGATGCTTCTACTTTTTTAGTGCCTAGGGAAGATCTTGGGGCTTCTCCAAGGCACTTTAGGTTAAAGCACACACTTTCTGATTAAATTTTCACTACGTTTCTTTATTCAAACACCACTTTTGCTTAATTTATGTAGCAAGTAATAATCAAGATGATACAGAGACTTTGCCTAGTCTTCCCTTCGCAGGTATAGCATCCCCGTCGCTATTCCTGGGGTTTGCATTTTTTTTAAAAAAAAAACTTATACAAAGCATGGATACATCGACAGCTAGGCGTGGATACAGAGACAGCAAGGCGTGGATATAGAGACGGCAAGGCGTGGCTATAGCGACGTCTTATTCCTGGGTTTTCATTTTTTTTTTAAACCTTATACAAAGCTTGGATACAGCGACGGCCAGGCATGGATACAGAGACATCCAAGCATGGATACAAAGACGGCCAGGCGTGGATATAGTAATGGCTTAGACATCTAACAAAATATAGAACATTGTCTCTCTTGCAACGCAAATTAGGGGTTGTCTCTATTGCGACGAAATTGTTTCCATGGAAAAAAAACACTTAGACGTGGTAATATCCATGCTTTTCCGTGGATATTTCCACGTTTTTCCGTGGCAAAATTGATCACTTGTACTAGTGTGCCTATGAGCAAAGTTCCCATTCTATGTCAATCTCATTAAAAAATGAAATGGATCTCCTTAAGCATAGTTTACGTTTTGGTTTCAAGCTTGCATAAAAATGAAACCATGTTCCAAGCATAGCTACCTTCCGTTTCAAGCTTGTGTAAAAATGAAATAGATCCCCTTCCCTTGATTTGATTCTTCCCTTTAGTGTTAGAACTTGAACCTTCTTTTCACCTTCCTGATTCTCATTCTTCCTACCCCCCTGGTGAACATTTTCACATTAGTAACTAGGTTTTTAGGTTGGGCATGGAAGAAGAATCATCAGACGAAATGAAGCTTGGGGGGCATGTCGAGCCCCTAGAAACCATGCTAGGGGTAAGATTCGCTAGAAATCATGCTAGGGGCATGATTCCAACCTATGTATATCATGTTAATGGGATTTTTCAAGCATAGTTTACCCATTGGCTTTGAGCTTGTGTAAAAATGAAACCAATCTTTGAGCATTATTTCAACTGATCTTCGAGCCCATTAAAAGCAGTAAGATGGTTTTGAGCTTGCTTTTCATTTTTTGTGCTCTGGTTAAAACATGAAAAGTGCTTTGAGCTTAGTTTATTACTTTTTCGTGCTCTGAATTCAAACATGAAAATTTTTAATGGAGTCTCCTTTAAGATCATTTCGGACTCCCTAAATATGAAAAGATAGTCGAGTACTTGTCTTCTTCATACTCGCAAAAGTATTTGAAGAGTTGTCTCTTCGACGGTAGGTTATCTCTTTTTCAGTTTGAATGGGATATTTACGAAAAAGGAACACTCTAGCCAATCATGACTGGAAGAGTTCTCTAAGGTATTATTTTATACTTTTTTGGGCCTTAGGGACTAAATCATATGAAAAATGACCCTGTGGATTCTTCTTCCGTGGTCGTTCAGTCTCTCTAAACATGAAAAATATTGAGTTAACTTTCATTGGACTCATTAAATTAAACATTGAGAGACCCTATTTTGGGAATGAACCCCTCCACTCTCAAGTTCGTAAAACATATGAGTTTGGACTTGTCTTCAAACAAGCTACAACAAGTGTTTGTTACCCTCTTTGAACTCGTAAAAATGAAAAGAGGCACTCATCAACCATGATGGGGAAAATGGGAAGGGGATCATTTTGAAAATAAATGGTAGTTTGCCATTACCTTTGAACATGGCACTTGTCTGCATATCATTTCAGTCAATTGGGTATTCAGCTGATCTCCATGACGATCTACTTTCATGAGTCATGTCACTCCTTTGAGTATTCAAAAAGAATGCATTGTCTACTGTCGCACTATGTGTTTGTCTGGTGTAGTCATGCTGCCAAGTATTTTGTCATGTCGTCCGATGTTCAAAGGGAAGTTGAAGAAGTTTACCTCTGTAGTCAAAATAGTCTCTGTGTCAGTACTTTTGAGTTAGTCTTATGGTCGCCTCATTCACATCATTCTAGAAATTTCTTTCAAGTTTTGTGTTGTTGATGTGGGATTCATCATGGCCCTCCTTCGACAAGACTATTCCTGTCGACATCAGCTCATCATCCAGGAAATAGTCTTAGAAACAAATTTAGTACCTTGAGATCTGTATGCCTCAATGACATATTCTCTCACTCTCGACATAGGTTCACATCATTGACCCTTGATTGATAGAATAGAATGGGTGTTCGACATCAAGACATCTATTCACACTCAGTAGATTGTACTAGGGTACCTTGGTAATCATTGACATCAATGGTGATCTCCCTCGCACGTGTTAATAGTTCACGTCATTTGCCAGTAATCAAGTGGTTTCTACCATGTTCAACTTCAAAACATTGTAATCACATGGATAGAATCGTACTTTGTGGAAAATGAGACGAATACCCTGGGTACTTGTTTAGCACTCATTGCTTTCCCTAGGTTGCGATGGAGTTTTGTATATCAAGCATGGATCCACATTTGTATGGTCATGGCTATGCTCAAATTTGCATCTGTATGACATAGATCTATGTTGCATGTTTGGTAGCTATGTCCAAGTTTGAGTCCTCTATCACATGGATCTACGCTATATTTTAGTAGCCATGGTTGTTTATTCCTCTCATGGATCTGCCTTGTATTGGTTTGTAGTCATGAGATGGTTACATTTGTCTATGATTCAAAAGTATTGATGTATTGAAAATGCCTACTCTACTACACTCTCCAACCAATCTAACTCTCACCTTGAAGTGACAACTTGTTCTCTCAAATCTCTCGCTTATCGTATCCCTCTAAGCCTCATGCTTTGGGGGGCATTCTGTTACACCCAAATCCTATCACCAACATGTGATGAGATCCTTAACAGCCTATTTTTTCCATAAATCCCAAACTTGGATTGGAAACTTGCTCTAGATATCAATTCTACATGAAAAAACCTAGCACCGCGCTTTCCCTTTAGCTGATGAGTGGTACCTTATTCAGCACCACCTGTGTCCTGTTATAGAGAAGCGGTGCCACCGCACTTGTGCTTTTTTCTTGGAGTTGTTATCACCTAAACCACTATATCATAAGGGAACAAAAGTGGTACTCTTGGTAAAAATGGAAAAAGAGAATATTCTCGAGGCTTCTAGAACTTGAGCCTTGTGTCCTCCCTTATCCCTATCAATATAGGTTAGTTGGAGTCGAGATCCCTCTTGGTAGGATATTAGAGCCACCTCACCCACAATTCTCTCAACTATCCCTATCCATTGAGCCTTATAAATACAAGTTCATATCCATAGTTGAGAGGGGGGAGAGCTAAATGGTATTGTTATGCTGTTGAATTGACTATCTAGTCCAATCCATTGGAGAGCACAAGAGAGCAAGTTGGAGCTTTTGGGGATGAGGTGTTTGCCTTTTGGAGGAGTTTTTCAACACTAAGGAAATGGTTGTAAGCTTCTTCATTCATTTCTTAATGCAAAGTTGATTTCTGTCCCACATATCTGTTGTACTGATCTCACATGTATATGTTACTCGATTCCTTAGTCACTAGTATGGATGTGTAGATGATTTTCTGGTAGCTTTGATGTTCTTATTTGTTTGACATGTTTGCAGGTACACAGGTTCATGATCAAAGCAATATTCCAGGTGTTTACAACATTCAGGGAAGGTCTTCATCCTTTGTCGTTCACTCAATTGTTTTGGATATAAACCATTCAGACCAGAGGAACAACTTCTATCCGCATAAGGTGCAATATTCCTAACTAGATTTGTTGTTAGAAATATTGCACCTTCTGTGGACAGAAGTTGTTCCTCTGGTCTGAATGGTTCAGATCCAGAACAAATGAGTGAATAACAAAGGGACCTTCCCTGAATGTTGTAAACACCTGGAATACTACTTTAATCATGAACCTGTGTACCTACAAACATGTCAAACAAAAAAGAACATCAAATCTATCATAAAATCATCTACACATCCATACTAGTGACTAAGGAATCAAGTAACATATACATGCGAGATCAGTACAACAGATATGTGGGACGAAAATTGGCTTTGCATTAAGAAATGAATGAAGAATGTTACAACCATTGCCTTAGTGTTGACAAACTCTTCCACAAGACAAACACCTCATCCCCAAAATATCCAACCTACTCTCTGGTGCTCTCCAATGGATTGGACTAGGTAGTCAATTCAATAGCATAACAATACCATTAAGTTCTCCCTCTCAACTATGGATATGAGATTGTATTTATAGGGCTCAATGGATAGGGATAGTTGAGAGAATTGTGGGTGAGGTGGTTCTAAGATCCTACCAAGAGGGATCTCAAGCTCAAACTAACCCATATTGATAGAAATAAGGGAGAACACGAGGCTCATGATCTAGAAGCCTTGAGAAACTTCTCTTTTTCCCATTTTACCAAGGGTACCGCTTTTTTTCCCTTAAGACAAAGCAGTTTAGGTGAGAACCACTTCAATAAAAAAGCACTTTCATGATGGCACTGCTTCTCTATAATAGGACACAGGCAGTGCTGAATAACGTACAGCTCATCAACCAAAGGGAAAACACAGTGCTAAGTTTTTTCATGTAGAATTGATATCCAGAGCAAGTTTCCACTCCAAGTTTGGGATTTAGGGAAAACATAGGGGTTAAGGATCTCATCACATGTTGGTGACAGGATTTGGGTATAACAAAATGCCACCCAAAGCATGAGGCTTAGAGGGATATGATAAGCGAGAGCTTTGAGAGAACAAGTCATCACTTCGAGGTGAGAATGTCAGCTCGGTCAGAGAATGTCGTCGAGTGGGCATCTGTAGTACATCAATACTTTTGACTCATATAAAAATGTAACCAACTCATGGCTACATATCCATGAGAGGAATAAAAAACCATGGCTACTAGAATATAGCGTAGATCCATGTGATAGAGGACTCAAACTTGGACATAGCTACCAGACATACAACGTAGATCTATGCTTGTGACCAAGGAATCAAGCAATATAAAGACATGAAATAGTAAATACGGGAAAGAAAAGACATTCTTTATTAATAAATGATTGGAGAGACTTCAACCTTCATGCCTTGGTGTTGATACATCCTTCCAATGGATCCTTTCCTCTAACTTCACCTTGCGTCCAAAGACTCAAGAATGATTTTGATAGAGTTGGGGTATGAAACATAATTCTTCCTCTTTTGTCCCATGGGGGATGAGCTAGTATTTAAAGGCATGGGAGGATAGGTATGGTTTAGGATCTCATGGGTGAGGTGGATAGTAGATCCTAAAAGGGAGGATCTCGAGCTCCAGCTAGTCCTAAACCATAGGGATGAGGCTCCGCATAGGAAAGCTTCGAGAATCCTCTTGAAGCTTCTCTTTTTTCCTTCAAAATTTGAGCACCACTTTTCCAAAGAAGAAAATAGGCGGTGATAAGGGGTCACTGCTTTTAGCAGTAAGGGAAAGAGTGGTAGCACTTCTCTTTTCTCATGTATCATGAGTGGTGCTAGCTCTTTGCTTCTTAGGTAACATTTTTGGTCAATGGGGAAAGAGAGTTACCAGCTCAAAAGAGGAAAAAAATGCAAGGGGTTAAATTATTCCTTCATTTCTCTAGGGAAAATTTTGAGGGATTGGAGCAGTCAAGGGAATACCTATCTCATAACATGAGGATGAAGAGATTTTGATATAATAGCTAGCTGTTCATCCTTTTGTCTAGATCACCTATCATCCTGCACACTGTAAAATATAAAATGGCCCACAAATAAATTGTTATCGGTGTGCATTGGTAATAAAGCTATGTTCTAGATAGCTCACCAGCTTGCAATTTCCTTTGCTCGCCACCACTCCACCAGTCATGTGGAAAGAGGAGTAGTTACACCACCATGACACCCTATTCACACTGAAGAGAAGCCTGCATGCCACGTTCACAATGAAGAAAACCAGACTTACGCCAAAGAAGGGATATGCCTATATGTTGGCTTGTAAACTGTTATTTCCTTTTATGATTGACTAAATTTAGAAGAGAATTATACCACTAAAGGGTCGAATTGCTCAACCTCTTGAAAACAGTGTGTATATAAACACCTCCATATAGAGAGATAGGGGATTGATCAATCCATTAGATAGATATTTAGTTTTCTTTGAGGGAAGGATATTGTAACTATGTTCCTTCTATTTAATAAGAACTCTACGCTTTACTGTTTCTGACTGCATGTGCAAGAATTCATCGGGCATTATCCATGATTGCTGAGAGGGCCCCTTGACAATATGTGGTTTCTATTTTCATACGAGTTTCTGTTATCTCATCGTTACAGATACGTAGTTTTATTTCTAATTTGGTTAGGTAGTTAAGTTTCTGCAATCATTTATTTCTATGTTTCCTGTAGCATGTATTTGTTGTAGTTAATGAAATTCATACTATGCTGTTAATGTAGTTTTTGTTTATAAATGGATGGTCATGTATAGTTTGCTTCCAGGTTTGCTTTTAATCCTTTCATTCTTAGCTTATTGTTCAGTTTTATTTGTAAGCATATAGAATAGGTTGTTGTTATCAATTTAGATAGAATTTAAATAAGCACATAGAATAGTTTGTTTTCATCAATTTAGATGGATTAAGTTCTATTTATTCATGTTATAAGTTTATGTAATTTTAATTCTAGTTTGTTTATTAATATCCAATGATTTTCTTATTTTCATGTATTTCTCTTTGTTTATTTCACTGTTAAAAACAATGATTAATTAGGTTTAAATCCTGTCTTTATGCATCTTGTTTTCATATGCACAAACTAATTTGATGATTAAATCATTTAGGTCTGTTTTTATTATTTTCTATATACAGCCTCTCATTCAGACTGCGTGTCTAGACTGTCATTCGGACCTTCCTTCCAAATTGTTGTCCAGCCTTCCATCCGACCTTCCAAATTGCTCTGATTATAGTCATTATGTAATAATTATGTTTTTATTTGAGCCATAAATTAGATTGTTTTAAAGTATTTACTAAGTTTTATTTTTAATTTTCTCTTTCCAACTCATGCTTTGAATTATGCATTGTGATTTTGTTCTTTTTAATTTCCGATTTTCTTCTTTAATTTACTGTTGTAATATTTTGAAATTATGTTTGATTTATTTCTTTGTATATGGATTTGTAGGGTTAGGTGTGTTAATCTCTAGTATACTAGTATCTTTTCAATTTATCATAGTAATAAGACCTATTCCTTTCACTTTGTGATTATTGAAAAGACTTGTAGAAAAGAACTTAAAATGATCTTTATTAAGTTTTCTAGTTGCTTTTTATCTAACTATCTTTATTAAGTTTTCTACTTGCTTTTTATTTAGTTTTCTTTATTAAGTTTTCTACTTGCTTTTATTTATTCAGTTTTCCATTCACTTATTAGTTAAATCTTCCTTGAACCTCAACTTTTCAAGTAGTTGTTGATAATATATTTCTCAATAAGAAATTATTTGTTTATAAATTATCTAGTTGTTGTAATTGTATTTCTAAATATGTACTTTCTATGAATAGTTAGCTCTCGAATTTATTTAATAGGTTTTGTTATATTCTCATTTGTTAGTTGAAATAACATAGTCTGATATTATCATAGTCTAATGTTTTGTTTTAGTTCAGCGATATTACTAATTTAGCAGTTTGACTCAGTTTTTCATTTTGAAGATTTTTCGATCTTTTGTTTATTTAAGTATTTCTACAACGTCCTAGGAACCCCTCTACCTTCACATATATTAGCAACTCTAAGCCTACCAACCCCAGTCAATAATTAAATATTAGGTGTATTTAAGATAGTAGTGTTTGTGTCAGAAACTGTTTCTAAGGCTAGGGAAACATGCCAACACAATCTCAAGAGTAAATTCAATTCAAACTAGGGTTTAGGGTTTTTGTTTTAAGTGTTTTGGTCATAAAATTCAAGAGCATGCAGGGAATACATTCATCAGATAAGCAACAACTAAATCAAACACAATCACTGATAAAGATGCATATATATCATAAAAATCTAACAAAAAGCCTGTATTGAAGTTTACACATAATGGACAAGGACTGCTAGAAAACACACATTAACCAGCATTGAAATTGTCAATTAAGAAGCTAAACAAGCTCACAATAAAGCCAACACAGACAGAAAGTAGGGTAAAGAGTCATATATCCATAGTTTCATCAGTAAATGTACAAGAGAGTTACAGCACTTATCTTTGAATAAGTCTGAAAGTATAGTAGCCCACAAACCTCCTGATGCTCCCAGAAAAATTAGAACCTTCACCTTGTCTTCCTCACCTCTCTAAATAGTTACAAAGAATTAGTTCCATCTCCCCTTCATTAGGTCGAAATTGAAACTACCCAGCAGTTACATTAACTAACTAATCTCAACTAATTGACTAAAAATAGCAAATCGGATTCCTGGCAAATATGGCGAATTTCTGGAAAATAGGTGTCAAAGAAGCTTCCATATCTCTTAATTGGTGACACCTGTGTAAAAATTGAGAGAGGTTTTTGTAAATGGGTCCGTGATAGACACAAACCTCTCTTGTTTTGTAAAAATTCATCTCCAATCGATCAGAACCTGCCCCGAAAAATGAACACTAAAACAGGAAAATACTGAATATTTAAACTCCCTGAAAAATAGGCTGCAAATATTTAATTGAATATTTAAAAACTTGACAGATGTTTCAAAACTGAGAGAGGTTTTTGTAGAGGGGTATCTTAGGAACAAAAACCTCCTTTGGTTTTCCAAAATTCCTCTCCATTAGCTCGTGGAAGGAATTTTACTTCAATCACTCAAAACAGGAAAAATAGAGCAGAATTTTGTTTCTCTTCTTTGTCTGAGTTAAATGGCTGGCCTGTTGTAGTAGTTTGTTCATCATGTTTAAAACCTTCCTGATAAGTTCCATGACTTTGTCATATTCTTTCATGAATTTGTGCCTCATCTGGAATATTCATTGGTTCTGGATTTGGCTGAAGTTCTGGTGTTCTTTTTGGCTGTGGCCTAGGAGAACCACTCTGCACAATCTTTCTTCACATGCCAACAAGGATGATAATAATCTAAACTTTGTTTCAGGAATATTGAGCAGCAATATTGCAGAATCAACTTTCTTTTCTGCAGCAAAAGTTAAACCCTGTGAGGTCATCTCGAAGCCTGAAGTATCAATATGTGCATCAGCTGTGACATCTTGAAAAGCAGGTTTTGGAGTTAAATCTGTAAGCTGAGACTGAGAACCTGACTGGGCATGGACTTCAACACTGTTCATTAGGACTTTTAAGAAGACTTCATCACTTTATTTAAAGTTTCTTATTGACTCTCCTCTTCAATCATTAAAACTTTACCCTTGTCCATAATACCAACATCAATCCTCAAACCCTTTTTGGTATCACATATCAACAATTTCTGCACAGTAAGACCTTGCAAATATACTCTCTGCTACCAGCTTCTCAAATTGACTGAAAACTGTTGATGAAAACTCTGTTCATTTTCTTGTTTAAACTTGACTTCAAAAACAAACTAATCAGCTTTCTGCATGCAATAAGACTAAGTCTTCATGAAATTTCAATTGTTTAGCTCCTTTACTACATTGTACACAGGTAAAGACGATTCTGATGTGTAATAGCACAAGGCTTTGTGTGCTTAACCACCATGGTCATTACTGAAAGCTTGTCCTTTAAATAGGCATGAACCAGATGGTTTTACAATGATTTAGAGTGATTCTTAACTTCATAAGCTACAGCATCAGTCAATTTCTATGAAACACAATCCATGTTGAGTATTTGCAGCCACCACCACTATAGGAATCAGA